>NW_010729079.1:4444421-4477453 GCF_000365185.1 Nelumbo nucifera
GATTTCCCACCAACCTTGGGTAGGCCCTCAATGAAGTCCATGGAAATATCGACCCAGATCTGAGTTGGGAGTGAAAGTGGTTGGAGAAGGCCTGCTGGGTGCAAGTTTTCCCACTTTTGTTGTTGGCACATAGAGCAATTCTGAATGAAGTCCCGCACCGAAGCCTTCATACCCTGCCAGTGGAAATCAGCGTGGATGCGGTGCAATGTTTCTTGGACACCTTCATGTGTGGAGTTGTGTATGTTGGAGATGACGGAGGGGATTAAGGGACAGTCGGCTGGGAGATATATCCGTCCCTTGTATAGTGCCAACCCGTCATGCATGGACCAGTTTGGGTTGGTCGTTCCGGACTGTATTTTCTAGACAAGATCGTTCCACTCTGGTGATTGCGGCAATGTGTTCTGGATGTCTTCCAGCAGGGTAGCTCAGGGTTGGGAGATCGCATGGAGGAGCATATTGTCTTCTTCTCGGCGAGACAAGGCATTTGCTGCACGGTTCAAGGTTCCCGCCTTGTATTCCACCCGAAAATCGAAACCAAGTAGTTTGCTGACCCAATGTTGTTGCGGCGAAGTGGTAAGCCATTGTTCCAACAAGTATTTGAGGTTGTAGTGGTCCGTCTTGACGACGAAGGACCTTCCCCATAAGTATGGCCTCCAGTGCTGCACTGCCTTAACCAGCCCAATCAGTTCACGTTCGTAGGCGGGTAATTTAAGGTGGCGGTCAGCCAGTTTGCGGCTGAAGAAGGCGACCGGATGCCCTTGCTGCTGTAGTATGGCGCCGACGCCGGTGCCGGATGCATCGCATTCGACTGTGAACTCGAGCTCAAAGTTTGGCAGCTGTAAAACCGACGTGGAGGAGAGGGCTTCTCTTAAACTTGCAAAGGCTACATCGGCTATATTATCCCAGTGGAAGGCATTTTTCTTGAGCAAATTGGTTAGTGGGGCCGCCAAAAGTCCGTAATTTTGTACGAACTTGCGGTAGTAACCCGTCAACCCTAGGAACCCGCGGAGAGCCTTGGTGGATTGTGGTCTAGGCCATTCCTTGATCGCCTGAATCTTGGAGTCATCCACAGTGACCCCTTGCCCGCTGATCACATGTCCTAAGTAAAGGACCCGACATTCCCCAAAGGAGCATTTGGATCGCTTAAGGAAGAGTTGGTGTTGTCGCAGGAGTTCAAAAACGGTCTGTAGATGCTACACGTGTTCTACCCACGACTTGCTACAGACTAGGATGTCGTCAAAAAATACCAAGACAAATCTACGGAGGTGGGAGTGAAATACCTCGTTCATCAGGGACTGGAACGTGGAAGGTGTGTTGCTGAGGCCGAACGGCATAACTAGGAATTCAAAATGGCCATGATGTGTTCTGAAGGCCGTTTTCTCTATATCTTCGGGAGTCATCCGGACCTGGAAGTAACCCGACCGGAGGTCTAATTTTGAGAAGTATTGGACGCCATGGAGTTCGTCCAATAGCTCATCTACGATGGGGATAGGAAATTTATCCTTGACCGTCTGGTTGTTAAGCTCTCTGTAGTCCACACAAAATCTCCAAGTCCCATCTTGCTTGGGTACCAACAGAACCGGAGAGGAGAAGGGGGAGTGGCTGGGACGGATGATCCCTTGTTGTAACATATCCGCACACTGCCTTTCTATTTCATCCTTCTGTCGGTGTGGGTAGCGATAGGGTCGGACGACGACGGGATCTGATCTGGCTATCAGAGGGATCCGATGATCGCAGGCTCTGGACGGTGGAAGCCCCTTGGGTTCTTGGAATACTGTAGAGAAATCCGTGAGAAGCCTCTCCATATCTGTTGCGCGCAAGTTCTCACCTTGAAGTGTATGCAACTACGTCTTTGTTCTTATCCTGGTTCCCTGCCATGTAACCGGTTTTCCATCCAGATGGAATGTCATTGTCAGGGCGTTGAAATCCCATAGGACTGGCCCTAGAGTGATCAGCCACTTGACTCCCAGGACGATGTCGAATTCATCCAAGGAGAGTACGAATAAATCAGCAAGGAAAGATTCTAATCCGACCTAAATTTTGGTGTCCTTGCAGATACCGGGGCTGTGAACTCTTTCCCCGTTTGCCACGGCTACCTGTAATTGCAGCCTGATTTCCATCGGTAATTCTAACTGGCGGGCAGCCTGTTCACTGACAAAGTTGTGGGTGCTTCCGGAGTCTACGAGAATGCGTACTGGTCTCCTTGCTACCAGCACCCTTAGTTGCATGGTTTGTGAGGTTTTGATCCCCATGATTGTGTGGAGGGAGATCTCGGGATCTGATGTTGCAGGTTCATCCTCGTCCTCTTCGGGTTCGTCTACCAGAAGACAGAATAGCTTCTTGCACCTGTGCCCAGAGGAGTACAGATCATCGCAGTTGAAGCACTGCCCTCTTGCGCGTCGTTCTGCCATCTCGGCTCGGGACAGTCATCTAATGGGGGGCGTTGTCCTGCTACTCCCTATACTTGATGCCGATCTGGAAGGGTTACTGGTAGGAGGCCTCTATTCCCTACTGGCGGTCGAAGAAGGAGACACTCCTGCTGTCTTCGAAGGCGCCCAGGTCGTTGTTGGCCGACCTATACTGAGGGTTTCGTGGGTGAGCTGCAGTTTCCGTTCGAAGGCGCGTGCGAGGTTCATTGCTGTGACCAGGTTGGGAGGGTGTTGCATCTCCACGTCCACCCTTAGGGGTTCTGCTAACCCCGCGGTGAACACATCTACTTGCTGATCTGGGCGTACCGAGGCTGCCCTGGCGAGAAGGGTTTGGAACTAGCGTTGGTATTCTGCCACGGTTCCAGTTTGCTTGAGGTTAATTAACTTGCCCAGCGGGTTGCTTGTCAACGGGGGTCCAAACCTGAGGAGGCAATAGGATTTAAATTGTTCCCAACTGAGCCCGGGTTCTTCCTGCTCCAGACGGTAGAACCAGAGCTGTGCCTCTTCCGTTAGGTGGAAGGTGGCTAGACTGACCTTGTCTCTGTCATCAGTGCGCTGGTTACGGAAGAACTGTTCGCAGCGATATAACCATCCTAATGGGTCTCCGGTGCCGTTGTAAGACGGAAATTCTAGCCGACTATACTTGGGAATAACTGTGGTTGTCGGGGCGGCGATCAGATGTTCGTCGGACGTCTCTGCCCAGTCCGGCCAACGACTGTTGGTGGTGGCGGTTCCCTCGGAGTTCCTTTCTTTGTTAGAGAAAAACGTTTCCAGCAAGCGTCGTAGCTCCCGGACATTGTCTTTGACCTCACGAACCTCCATGCTGGTTTCTGCGAGCCTATGCTCCAGTTCGTGGACCCTGGATGATAGCGGCTCCAAATCTCCCATGACGGTAGGCTCTAATACCAAGATGTTATGGGCCCGGGCGTAGGATCTCGTCATGGGTCGGTCCACGGGGAGAACCTCTAGCTTCCCCTTGCCCCTCCCTTTGCGTGCAGACCCTATTGTGGCAACCTAATGGGTGATTTGTCCAAGAGATCACCCGAACTCTCCTCACTCTTCCCTTGACTAAAAAACCGAATGCCTTTATTCCCAATTCACAGCTCCTTAAATAGGAGATTACAAGGGGTGACTCCTTATTGAATTCGACTAGGCTAGGATAATCCAACTTTAAATCAAACTCCTACTTCTAATAGGTAAACAAACTCCTACTAAGAACAGAACTTAACTCCTATTTCTAATAGATAAAGTAAGAATAGATGAGATAAGGTAAGCTGGTGGAGAGCTGGCAGGATAAGTTGTCGTGTGGGCCCCTCCTCATTGCTGCTGCCGGCGGCGGTATGTCTTCCCCACGAATGCATCCATAACACAACATGTATCAAATAGCCCTGTTCCAATATGTTAAGGCACACCGTACTATGTGCCTTTAGGAACAATCATGGGTAACCTGGCTTTTAAGATTAACTGAAACCATTTAGTTTCCATACCTTCAGGTTGCATATGGTCCACTGATCCAAGAACAGAACCAGAGAGAGAGGTGCAGTATATGAACTTTCTCCACAAATCAACAGGTGGTTGCAATCTTTGGATCTCCTCTGCCAGACCATCCAATTTGCGGAACACCTGACAAAGAGTTTTAAATTATAACAGGATTATACAACTAAACAAAGGTTTACTTCTGATAGGAAAACCAGTTATATTCCTTCCTTAACTAACCTCCATTGATCGGTTGTTTATAAAGTGGGCTTGTGGATGCTGAGAAAAGGTCCTGTTTTTCTCCAAAATGGCACATTTGACTCCTAGAAAAGAAAAGAAAACTTTCTGCTCTTAGTTCTGCCACCTTGGAAAGAAAAATAAGACAAAAAATAAAGCACATTATATATTCAATGGTAGAAAAGCAAGAAAAACTTGAGTACTGCCATTTTTTCCAAAAGAAAAAAGAATGGGGAAAGAAAGGGTCAAAAAAATCTAATGAAAAGATTTGAGTGCATCTATCTGAGAGAACTTTGCACATGCACATACAAGTTGGGAGTACATACAAGAGAGACCATCCGGTCTACTAAGAGATAGTAATGTTCAGGTTGGAGTGCATCAAATTGGGAGTACACACACATACATCATTCTAGGGATCCAATAAACATCACCCGGCCAACCCCAGGCCCTGTAGGAAATAGCATTCTTCAGTTCCAAATATATTTTGAACATGCAAATTCTAAGGCAAGAATGGTCTCAGTTCCCAAATATAATTCAAATAGCTAATCAGTGAGTTGGACAAGGCACTAGCACATTTCTATGAGTTCATTAAGATGGCTATAATGTATAGAGGTCCACTTATGTCTTCCCATCAAAAAGGGTGGGGGAAGTTTCCATGTATATCTGACCGGCATTGGTCCTCCACAACACCAAGCTCAAATAATCAAGTGTCTGAACATTCAATAAGTTTCGTGAATAGTTTGACAAGAATCAACACTCCCCCCTCACCCTCCCCCCCCCGGTCCCCTTTGTTCATTCCGATGAATGCAAACAGTAACGTCCAGTTGGGTAACAGTAGAAACGCGCACGCGGTGTTTGGCCCCATTCCCACCCCACAACAAGAAAGCTTAGACATATTATCTAAATGAAACTTTCTAATCAGATAGTTTTTGTCTATGAAGAGAAGGCAGATGATAATGAAGACAGAAGCTCAGGATTGTGCAATTTTCGATCTTTGTCCAAAATCAAATATTTCATTTCATAATCAGCATAGCCGGTCGTTTGAGCTTATTGGGGTTAAAATGCAGCAAAGCATGTAAAACGGTGGAACGTTGCGTCGTGCCATAAAAAAATGTTGTTATTCTATTGACCATTTTGGATTTTTCGCGTGGAGGAAATTTGATAAGGAAGACGAAAACATGGAATTTGCAAGCGGAAATTAGATATCAAACAGAAAGAGGCACAGAGAAGCACTAAACCACTAATGAAATTAGCCGATTTCAAATTTTAATCAATCCCAACAGAAATAAAATAAAATAAAAAAACACTTAGAGATACCTAATTTGGTGAGGAGAATAGAGAGAACAAGACCAACAGGACCTGCACCCACGATCAAAACTGGCAAAACTTCACTGTCGCCATTGATGTTCTTATTCGAGTCCGACAAATTTCTTCTGGTCACATGCTCATATGGGCAGATTCTGGTTCTGGTCCTGAAGCTGTAGAACCCATATAACCTCCCGAAAGATCTCAAAATGGCCATGGCGCAAGGAGAAAAGCTTTCAGAGAACGGCCATTGAGTTTGAAAGAACCCAGAGCTTCAGACAAATGAAAGTATCCATGAGTGGAGTTCCTGCATCTGTCGCTCGTTGACTCGTTTTTATGTCCCAAACAGAATTGTATGAAGGGAAAACTACATAGCTTCTGCCTTCTTGGTCAATAGACTCAGGAAATAGGGGTGCAAGTCGGGTCGGATTAGGTCGGGTTGGTTAGGGTTGGCTCAAGTTTATTCAATTATAACATCATTATAATGAACTTGTTTATTTTTTATAGACATTTACCATACATGTCTGAGTTGAAAATAATTAGTTATTTTTTATTTTTTTGTCATTTTAAGCACAATAAATTGCATTCGGATTAAATCCAAATTCGACTCAATCCCAAGATATTGGATCGGATGTGAATGCAGCAGATCTAATCTGATTACAGCCTTATGGGTGGGATGATGCCTGACAGTGGTTAATTAGTTGGAATTTCAAGGGGAGATGGAACTTGGAAGCCACGCTAAGACCAAACCCCAAAATTCAAATGCTGATGATGACACAATCTTAATTGATCCTACAGTCCTACTTTCCAAAGGAGAGAGATCATTCTAGTAGTGGTGAGAGGGGAAGAAGATGAAAACTTGGATCCTGCAAATATGATCCAAGATGAAGAGGAGACAAAAAAAATGGATTGTAGTGAGTCACCTTGGCAAATCAGTTAAGTCTGCTGAAGATTCAGCATCAGGTATTCGATGGTTTTGTATAAGAGACATGGGAACAAAGATTTATCGGTTGAGACTTGAGACAGCTAATGGACCTCATTCTCTCTTAAAAAAAACACCTATCCACATGCATTTTCATTTTATCTATTATCATTTCTAGTTAACAATTGACTTGCTTAAATTCGACCATCTCCTATTTTGAATAAGTTAGGGCCCGTTTGGCATATTTTTCTATACGGTCTTTCGGCTGTTTACAAGTTGAGAATATTAGAAATTGGTCTATTCTTGTTTGGCACGCAGAAGATCTAGCCGCCAAAAGACGAGGTGCTGAAAAGACATGAAAAACCCATTTTGGGCTGATTTCGAGAAGCTCCAAATGAAGCTTCTCGTGTCTCTCGCACAGAAAGACCTGAAATGATGCACGGAAAGACACACGTGTCGTCGGGCTGCCTAAATCTTATGTCAAAAGCTCAATGCGTCTTTTGACTGCCAGAGCTACAAGAATACATTCTAAAAAAGACTTACCAAACAGGCCCTTAGTGGTGCTAGTTGATTATTCCTTTCTCTTTCTCTCTCACAAACACACATGTGCATCTATTGGGAATCTGAATCCGGATCTCTTATCCACACCTACCGACCTACCACTATATTGGGATCAGCCCACAATATCGCCCACAGGTGTATTGGGAACATCTCCCCATGATAAGTAAGGGAGATGTTCCCAATGCATGCTGAGATGTGCATGTGAGGCACTTGTGGAGTGCCAATGTGATCTCCATATTTATATGTTGCCATTTATGGGGAGATGTTCCCAATGTACAAATGTAGTGTCCTTGGGTTGGCGTGAGGAGGATCCTTATGGGTAGGAGATTTGAGCTCATCTCTTATATCAAAGTCTCCCCTCTCCCACCCCATTGTTGGCCTTGTGAATTTGGATGAGAACGAAACTAAGGCTAGCAATCTTGACCCCACCCAACCCTCCCATTATAATGGTGGGTCAATATGGGTCGAATGATCCATTGGGGTTAGGGGAAAAGGATCAGGGTGGAGTTGGGTTAAGGATTACCCACTTGGGTCATTAATTAATTCAAGCTACTCTCTCTCTCTCTCTCTCTCTATCTCTTAGGTTTGTAAAAGAGGGTCGAATGACCCTTTAGGGTTGTAAAAGAGGCTTCGAAACAAGTTATGCTCATCTGCCGTTGAACAAAGTGCAACAGCGACTAAAGCGCAAAGAACACTAGCAACCAGAGTGTAGATTTCATCTACTGTTGAATGAAACAAGCCATGCCTCTCTCCCCCCTTTCATTCTCATCTCCTCATTGCGTCATCTTCCTCCCTTCCTCCTTGATTCAACGAACCAGAGAAAATCAGTATTTTTTCTTCTTCTTCTTCTCTCTATTCCGTCTCCCTCTATTCTTTTCCTCCTCAATGTCTCCACCTTCTCTTTGACATTCATCTCCACCCAAGGACCACCAAATACTGAATGAAGCAAAGACGTCGAAGCTCTCAAAATGCAGCTAATATTTTGAAACCTATGTTATTTTTCTACAAAATTTGTTTATTTTTCTATGATTGTTATATTTTATTATCTACATTTTTCTGTATTTTTATCATTTATTTGCATTTCCATGCTTTCCTATATATTATTGTGTTTTTTTTTGCATTTTTTTGTTTTTATACAAATTTTTATATTTTTCAAGTTTTTTCGTCTCCAGTTTTCTTGGTTTTTTGTATTTTTAGTGTTTTAGTATAATTTTCAATGTTTTTTATAATCTCTGTTTTTTCTGCAATATTCTATTTTCAACAATCTATATATTTTTTTGTATTTTCTATTATTTATTTGATTTTTTTTGTGTTTTTTTCATAATTTTTGTTATTTCCTACAAATTTTGTTTTCTGAAATCTTTTCCTTTTTTTTTAATTTTTGCAATTTTCCATATTTTTTAAATTTATGCTCTTTATTTGAATTGTATACTTTCATTTAGTTTTTTATTATTTTTATATTATTTGCGATTTCTGGTGTTTTACATGAAATATATATTTATCATTTTTTGTGTATTTATGTATTTTATAATTGAAAAAAAATGTTGATCTTTTTGTTATCTTTTTTCATGTATTTTTAGTTGAAATGTATATTTTACAGTTTTTTTGTAATTTTCTGCATAATTTTGCATTTTTTAATAATCATGCAATTTTTTTGTATTTTCTACATTTTTTTGATGTTTTGCATGAAATATATATTTTTTCCATTTTTGTGTTTTTTTATGATTTTTATTTTTCTAAATTGGATCTTTTATGTTTTTTAGTTGGAAATTGAAATATATAGTTCTATGTTTTTATTTAATTAGAATAAAAAAAAATTAATTGGAATCAAGGGTCAAATGGGTGGGTTAGGGTGGGTCAAGGTCAGAGTGGGTTGTAACCCTCTTTGACCCCATTTGCCACCCCTAGATGGGATTGGAAGCAGATAAGGAGTTCACCTATGGATTTTTTTTTTTTTTTCATAAAATGGCATCATACTAGAACTCGCATTCTCGTGTTTGTGACTAATCTTAGCATTTTCAAATAATATATGCATGTAAATGCATGTGCAGGTCAGGTGAAGATAAAGTAGAATGAGCATTTCCAAGAAAAATAAATGGATTGGATTTCTTGCATGGTAGTTTAAACATGAGATTAAAGTAAGTATCGGCATTATATAATAAGTGCACATTAAATTTATGGCGTATCTATAAATAAAGTGACTTTTTTTTAAAGCTCTTAACAATGGTGGTGGAGCCAGAATTTTCTCCTGGGGGCCAAGATAAATAAATAAATATATATATATATATATATATATGAGATGGAGTAGAAGAGGTAAGGTTTGGAGAAAAAATGACCTGAGAATATTTTGATATATTACACATTTTAAATGAGTTTGGAAAAAGTGTAATTTTACCCTGTAAATCGGTGTAAAACTCCACCTTGAATTCTCCTTACACCGACAATCGATGTAAAATGTACATCAAAATTATCGATGTAAAACTCATCAGCTTCTATAATCATTTGCACCGTTTCTTCTTTGTCGAATATCTGGTACAAGATACCCTCTCTTCCACTCTCTCTCTCTCTCTCTCTCTCCCTCCCTCTTCCAGTATCTCTCAAATCTCTCTCTCACTCTATATTCTCTCTCTTGCAGGTTCGAAGGTCTACTCATACCAAAGACATTGTGCATCATCATCCCTATCTCGCCACAAACATGGTATAAACACTATTCTGACCAAATGAAGCCAAATCTATATGTCTGGATTGTAATCCATCTTAGATCTGTTGACAAATAATCTAAATAGAGGTTCAACATACAGATTTGGTGATACTTTATCAATCTTATAATGTTTGGATTGTAATGCTCGATATGACTTGAACATCACTCCGCCTCTTCGTCGCCTCGGAGTTTCAAACATTTTGTTCATTATCCATTTTGAGCATTACATTCCCAAAACTAGTTTTCCATCTATGACAAATAATTCCATCTAATTTACACCTTAGACAACCAAACATGGGCGGTGTAAATTTGTAAAATCAACTGGTCCCAATCTCCATCAATCATTAAACTGGTTCACATTTTCCATCGTGTAAAATTTGCAAAATCAACAGGCCCAATTTCCTTTATTTTTTTTCTGCTCGGGTATTACTCCTAGTTGTACCTCCAATATTATCTCTAAGGATAGTTCTTTTTCCCCAATCTTTGCAAACCAAAATTAATTGGTGAAATGGAATTGCCCCTTAAGGCTACGTTTGGTTTGAAGAAAAATGTAGAAAAAGGTAGGAAAACCTTTACAACCCTTGTATTGGTTTTTTTGTCTTTTCCTTCTTTTCGCTTTCCTATAGACATAGCCCTAGGTCCTAAGGGTGGGGGGAGGGGGTGGATCTGACTTATAACGAATGGTTTTTCTACATGTGGAAGATCGTCTTTGTTCTTCTTTACCATTTGTTACGAGAAAGGTGATAGGAAAACCCTAATTATTTGTTTCGCAAGTTAAACTTCAACGCCGTATTAGAGGTCCAACTTGAGTGGGCTAGCATAGATCTATATTTTTTTTCATGGTGGGACCAAGCCTTTTATGCTTGATCCAATTGTTCTCAATCTTAGTCCAAATCAAACCACATCCAAACATACACCAAGGTTTAAATGGTATTGATTTCAAGGCTACCAACATGTACAATACTAAGTTGGGGGATTTTGCTAATACCCATCATAACAAACATGTTTATAAATGAGAAACTGAAAAAAAAAAATAAAGAGTATCAAGCAATTGACATGCAAACAAGCTCATTTTTTTGGTATAGTCGTATCAATATTTTGAATGTTGTTATACTTGTTACACTCACACACATGTATAAATATACATATAGATAGATAAGTGCTTACGTAAATGCATATAAATGCATACATACATTAATACATATATTTATGTTGTTTAGATGTAAGATGATTTACTAGTGAACTATGTATGAGCCCATCATGAATGTTAAATTTTAATACAAGTTATGCCCGGGTTAGATGGATTGAGGTCAAGGCTAGGGCCTTAGGCAATTCTTAGGGATGGGCTGGATCGATCTTAAACTTGACTCAACCCACCTGAACCTCTATGCCATACGCTATTGCTAGTTTGCTACCAATCAACTGGCATCATAAAAGGTGATGGAGGTAGAAGTGACATGCAATAGAATTCAAATACGTGTCAACCCCAATAGCACCTACACCTCCACCTGTGAACTTCCATCTAGGTCCACCGATGCCACATCGGCCGTCGAGGTCCCACCTTATTCTAGCACAGCTCGCTTTGGGAGAGCTGGTCTCTTATTGGGTGATCGGGCCTCTGCTCTAATTGAATCGTTGAGCTGCTAAGGGTAAATATGCAACTCAGTGTATGATCCGATTTGTATGCGTGAGAAAGCACACTTCACCGAGGCAAGTTGTATCAGAAGAAGCACCCCAAGCTTTACCACGTGTATGCAGAAGTGGTTACCTGGCGGCCTCGCTTATAACATCATCATCATTGTGCATGGCTGCCCTATCAATCAGCGGGCGGGCTTCCTCCACGCATGAATAACGTGGCACATGAGTCACCTGTATGTGTCCCACTTTAGTTATAGGTGTCCTGTCTGGCTTTCAGGTATCCGTTTAGCACGAGTGTTTGAAGTCTATTTAAAGGTTAATTTTGCATTTATAATACACTTTTAGCCTCATTA
This sequence comes from Nelumbo nucifera, assembly GCF_000365185.1. The sequence goes on from NW_010729079.1 coordinate 4,456,044, forward strand.
ATTATCAACTTTAGCACCTCGAACAACTTGGCCCATTCTAACTTGTTTGTCGGATATCACCCCAAGCCATCTGACCTCATTTTTTTCTTGCAAGTACTTTGTCAACCTTTGGGTTGCCTCCAAGTCACACAACGTCTATTGATTCTTATGAGAAGGGATAACCAATCAACTACTATGCATTGGGGTTTTGATCGGTGAATTTTGTTTTGGTACCAAAACCCATGCAACATTAGAGAAATTGCTTTTTTTTTTTCCCCGGATAAACTAGAAAGACCCCCTTGTACCTGAGGCTCAATTTAGAAGGAGTACATTACACTCTACAAATTTGCATTTATACTCCTTCTAAATTGAGCCGAATGGATTTTCATTTGTGACAAAAGACCCCTTAGACCTTCACTTGCGAAAATATACATTAAGTCGAATGATACGATGTGTTTAAAATTTCAAACTATCCACCATAAACTTTCCTTATTTTGTTTTTATCATCATTTTCTCTTAAACCACAGTTGACCCAAAAAACACATCTAATTTTTTCGAACAAAACCAGCTAAAATAGCAAGAATTATCTCACTAACATAGAAAAAATAAGTTTTTTTTTTTTTTTTTTTAAATTACTGTTTTGTTTTCACTAACATGAAATGCCTTTCTTCATCTTTTTTTTTGGTTGATAAAATGTCTTTCTTCATCTTTTTTTTTGGTTGATAAAATGTCTTTCTTCATCTTAAGATATACAAATTTATCCACACTTTTTTTTTCCTAATAAACCAAGAAAACCAAATGAAACCTTAAATTTATATATATTAGAAAGAAAATCTCTACCATTTTACATGAACGTTGAAACCAACAAAAAATTTGCAAAGATCTATTAGAGCAATTGAAAGGACTTCAACATTATATTTAGAAAACCGATCGAATCATAAGTTGTTCAAGAAATGACTATTTTGGGGACTTAAAAAATTTTAAACAGCCAAACTAGAATCTTATCTAAAGATAACTTACATAATTCTAACAGAAGGGGTGGTGTTTTATAGCAAAGTGAAAATTCAGAGGGATCTTTTGTCGCATATGAATGTTAAGGGCAATTGTCACTGACGATCCCATATTACAGAGGTATTTGTAATTTATCCTTGCCCTTTTATCTACATGTTAAGAGACCGGATCTGTTTCCACAATATGCACATCCCATTATATACACTATGGTTTAGAAAGAGTTTGGCTTCTGTTAGGGTAAATTGGTGCTCGCACATTTCGAGCAACCTCTTGCAACTTGCAAAGGAATATCTCCCATGAAATAAATCATATAAGGAGATATTCCTAACGCAAGGCTGTAAAAGCTATTAGAACGAGATTTGCCCTATCGAAGCGGGACTCGTATGGAAACATCTTCCATACTTGATTACTTGTATATATGGTATTATTCGTGGGAGATATGTCTGTGAAATCGGTGTGAGGTGCGTTGGGTGGGGAGGAAATCCCAATTTACAAGAGTTATTCACGTGGACCAACCAAAATCCAATGAACCTTGAATCCATCACTATTCATCAAAATAATATATCTATCGCAATGAAAGAGAAAATATTTTCGCGTATAGAAGGGTATCTAAACAGTCTCCTTCGTTGCGACTTCGCTTCTTAGTGACGATTGTTTATTTCGTTCGACGGAGCGGCGCCGCCCTATCTCTCTCTCTCTCTCTCTCTCTCTCTGTCTATCTCATTCGTCGGTAAGACTCCTAAGCTTATAATTTCGACTGTAGTTCCAAACCGGAGGTCCGGAGGAGAAGAGACCTAGGGTTTATTTTTTTCTATCGGCGTATCTCTATTAAACTTTCGATTTCTAGGGTTTCGCTCCTTCTCGATCTCCGTTTCTTCTATATGCGATTCGGTCACGAAATATTTTTCTTCATATCTTCATATTTTGAATTTGTTGTTGTTCTTAATCGAAATATTGCATGCTTGATTGTTTGAATTACGGTGTTTCGAGTCGATTCCCGTTAACCTAGGGTTTCTAAGTTGGAAAGAAGAAGATCAAGTGGCACTGTCGCCCCCAGGGTTCTGATTAGGGCTTTATTCTTGATTATTTTGGGTTTTACTCTGCGGAACTAGGAGTCTCCCTTGCCTTGCATCTTGTTGCTAATTTTGACTCAAGACACAATTCGAGTATATGGCGGCAGGAAGACATGGCGGCTATCGTGATAATGAATTCAGAGAACGCGAGTCAGATCTCGAGGTTTCCAGGAGAAGGGAATTTTATTATTCCAAGGAAGAATACGATCGCTATCGCAGTCGAGACCTTGAACGAGGTAAAGAGCGGGATGCCAGAGATAGGATTAGGGTTAGACAGAAGGATATTAAGGAGAGAGAGGTGACAAATGGTGGCTACCATTCTTCTTCCAGCACGAGCAATTCAGGAAGCAGTGATAGTGGCCGCAGGCGAGGTGGGTATCCCGGTAGAATGGCAGAACGTGAACCAGGTGAGCTATCGAGTGGAAGTGGATCTGATGATGCCATCGCTTCTGAATCACGGGTTAAAGATTCTGAAGTTTCAAAACGTGAAAATGGAGCGAGCTCACCCCCTAGTAAGAAAAGGAAGTTCTCTCCAATTGTATGGGACAGAGAAGATAGGGATGTGAGCAATATGCCTAAAAACAGAATTGCTTCAACAAGCACAACACTTCCTCCTCCTCCTCCATTGCCTAAACATTTTCGCCAGTCACCAAATGTTATTCCAGATGGAGGTATACAGATTTCTCCTGCCAAACCTAACCAACTTGAGAACAAGCTGTCATCACCGGTCAAAGCCATGATAGCACCGGGGTCAGTAGGTTCTGCTGTATCTGAGTCTCCAGCAGGTATATCCTCCTCATCGCCACAGGTGCAGCAGTGGAGCAATGATCAAGAACCAGGGCAGCTGGAAGAAGATGACTTTGTTCCAACGAGGAATATATCGGCCTCACGATGGGCAGATGAGATTAATTCTCCCAGGGATGAGGGTGAAATTTCTGATGATGAAGACATGCTTAAAGGGAGGAAGAAGAATGTTCTACCTGGATCAGTGGATACTAGATTAAACACTAAAACATTAACTCCAGAACATGGGAAACTTGCAAGAGAAGGATCTGAAGGAGCTCGCACTAGATCTTCTGAATCAGATGGAGTAGGCCATGCAAGACTCGCCATTGGTGATGAAAACCCTGAAATGGAGTTGGACAAGAATGATATTATGGAGGTTGATGAGGATTCTGATAACAAGAGTACTAGTGTTCACCAGTCGGATACAGATTCTGATAGGGAGAATGATTACCGTAGTACACCAGAGCCTGTTGTACCACCCCAGAGAAATATAAACATGCTGCAGGGATGTAGAAGTGTTGATGAATTTGAGAGACTCAACAAGATAGATGAAGGTACTTATGGTGTTGTTTATAGGGCCAGAGATAAGAAGACAGGAGAGATTGTAGCTTTGAAAAAGGTGAAGATGGAGAAAGAAAGAGAAGGTTTTCCTTTAACCTCTCTTAGGGAAATAAATATTCTCCTATCATTTCATCACCCATCAATTGTGGATGTCAAGGAAGTAGTTGTGGGGAGTAACCTTGACAGTATTTTCATGGTTATGGAGTATATGGAACATGACCTCAAAGGACTGATGGAGACCATGAAACAGCCTTTCAGTCAAAGTGAAGTTAAATGTCTAATGCTACAGCTTTTAGAGGGTGTCAAGTACCTGCATGATAATTGGGTGCTTCATAGGGATTTGAAGACTTCAAATCTTCTTTTGAACAATCGTGGTGAGTTGAAGATCTGTGATTTTGGGTTGTCCCGCCAGTATGGTAGTCCGTTGAAACCCTATACTCATTTGGTGGTTACTCTATGGTACAGGTGAGTGCTACATTGTATGTGTACAATGTCAGATTTGATTGTGATGATGTTGGCTTTCTGTTTTTCTTTTAAGCTAGCTGGTTTTCAGTGATACTGCATTTTATCTCATCTTTTTGCCATAATGTCTTGGTGTCTGTTTAATGATCAAAGCTTAGGAATTTATCACAGGGAGCTGAAAGTTACTTTACAATTTGTGTTACAGTTACTTTTTAGGGTTTCTTTGTTTGTGTTTTCTTGGTCTTTAATTGATGTCTTCCTAATTGAACTTTTGTTTTCCATTCTATGAATTTTTTCTTCAGTGTCATTTTTCTATGATCCTTGTGTCTATGTTAAATGTTATCATTTTGAGTTTATTTCCTGTCATCTGGGTCTTTAGTTGCACTGTTTAAGTCATACTTTTGAGTTATATGAGTATGGAGGATTGGCCATTTCACTGCTTTGTTTAAATTCAATGCTTGCGTATTTGTCCATACTATGAATCTTATTCCAGTTATGTTACTAATTCTGGTTAACTTGTTGTTGCCCTCTTCTGGTTAGAAATATCATATATATATATATATTTAACTCAACCCGTGTAGTTAGTTTTGGAATGCAGTAGACGTGGATCTTATTTTTATACCACTGCTGATTTTTTAATAGGTTTTTTAGATCCTTTTTTGCCCATTTCAACTTTTCTGTGATTGATTTTATCACTTGTTCTTCATTTTCTAGTTTCATAATTGACATCTTTATTTTTCTTATATGTTTGTCCTGTAGAAAAGCTCAATTAATTATAATGTGATGCTTTTTTTTTTTCCGCAGGGCGCCCGAACTACTATTAGGGGCAAAACAATATTCAACAGCAATTGACATGTGGTCATTGGGTTGTATTATGGCTGAACTTCTATCTAAAGAGCCACTATTTAATGGGAAATCTGAATTTGACCAGCTTGACAAGGTATTTGCTCTTCCTCTTAACTTTTGCAACTTTTCTCTTTCTTCTTTGTTGCCGAAGGGATTGGATTTGATGATAATTTCTGAATGGCAGATTTTTAGAACCCTTGGCACACCTAATGAAACTATATGGCCGGGATTTTCAAAGTTGCCTGGAGTGAAGGTTAACTTCGTTAAACATCAGTGAGTAACTCCTACCATATCTTGTTTTTAATCTAGTAGGTGGTGACATCTAATGTTATTATTCTTGTCACTTTTCCCAGGCTTCCAGCTTTCAGTGATTCTGGTCTGGCTTGGTGGCTTGCCTCGGTTGCACTTTTCCATTAAGCAACATAATTTATGTTTATAGTAACAATTGACCTGTTTCTTTCAGGTACAATCTACTTCGCAAGAAATTTCCAGCCACATCTTTCACTGGGTCTCCAATTCTATCTGATTCTGGGTTTGACTTGTTGAACAAACTTCTAACTTACGACCCTGAGAAGGTATTTCTTTTTATTAAGTATATTGCAGAAAGATTGCATCTTGACTCTATTTTTTCCCAGGTTTGTACTCATCAAGTCATGCTGTTACTTCATGCAGAGGATAACTGCAGAAGCTGCTCTTAATCATGAGTGGTTCCGTGAAGTTCCTCTCCCTAAATCGAAGGACTTCATGCCAACGTTTCCTGCTCAGCATGCTCAGGATAGGTAATTTAGCCTATAGTTTGCAAAAAATTACATGCATCATGATTTATATTTTGTTTTTTTTTTGTTTTTTTGTTTTGGTCTAATTGTCACATTCTTGGGTTATCTTGATGTGATTAGGCGTCTACGAAGAATAATGAAAAGCCCTGACCCACTAGAAGAACAACGAAGAAAGGAGTTGCAGCAAGGGGAATTAGGCACTGGTGGCTTGTTTTGCTGAAGAAATAATTGGGTGTACAACGACATTCGGACCCCAATTCTCAGGTTTTAACTTGCATTTCACAGTTGGTGTATGCAGTTGAGGTGAGAGACATGTATTGCATGTGAAGTTGCGAAACCTCTGTTTGTGAGGTGATCATTGATGCTGTTGTTTAGCAGGCACCCCTGATGAATTGGGTGGAGAAATATATTCTTTTCTTTTTCCCGTCAGACCAAATTGTCGCAGGGTATTTTTTTGGTCCTCGAGCATTGATGATCATAAAAGGTGCCTCCTGTGGCCTGCTTGGATCGCAAGGTGTGGCATAATGGCCTTTCTTTTTCAGTTTCACTTGAAACTTATGTATGTAACATATTTTCCTTTGGCACATTGTAAACGATGCTCCAAAAATCTGGTTTTAAATACCATGATAGAATGGATTTAGTGCCTATTATAAGTGTTGTTTCTTTTAATCTTGACATTGTGTTTGCAAGAGACGATTGGTTTGAAGCGGAGGGATGTTCCTTTTCATACCTGAAGAAATTGACCAAAAACATTCCACTTCAAAAGGTAATTTACTATTTTGACATCTGTGGAATGTAAGCAAAAAATAGAATTTTGCTTTGCACACTGTGAACATGATAGGCCATTCATAATTGCAAATGCCACTGTGACTTGCTTGGTTTTGGGTGGAACGAATTTTTATTGAATTTGATAATTTCACCATAATTGCGAATGTCACAGTGAATTGCTTGGTTTTGGGTGGAACTATTTTGACACCTGTGCAATGTAAGCAAACAATGGAATTTTGCTTTCACACAGTGAACATGATAGACTTTAAATAATTGCAAATGTCACAGTCACTTGCTTGGTTTTGGGTGGAACTAATTTTTATTGAATTTGATAATTTGGTCATGATAAACACTAAATGAAATATGATTCATTTGAGTTTAAGCATCCACTCCACATGGAGGAACTTTGTCACCATTTTTAACTTCATTACTAATTATGCCATTACCTAAGGATGTTAAATGCAGGCCCTTTTGTGCAACTATTCTATTATTTGTAAACAACAAGATGTGATTAGAATATTTCTGGCAAAATATTGGAGAATTGTGCCTATTACTGAACATAGTTATTTACCCTGACGTGCCTTTCAAAAGTTAAGATTGCATGCTTATATGTAAGTAACTCACACCCTAACAACATAATTAAAAGAAGGCTAAGCTAGTGTGACTAATACCACAAATATTGGTTCCATTGATAGCTAATAGGTTTCTCTTTTCTGTTTTCATTCCAACAATGATTTGGTTTGTAAAAGAGGCTTTTATATCCTAGATTCCTAGTCATAATTAATGGTCAATAGATTCATTATGAAGAACTTTGTCTGCCATCTATTGAATTAGATGGCACAAAGAGCCTGCTCTAGTATGATTTTATATACATTCGCAGTTGCGGCTTGCTGGAGAAAAGTGTGAAACTTTGCTGGTTACTAACCTGAGCGATAATCATGTATTTGATCAACAATAAAAGAAAAATAATGTTCCACTCCTTAAAGCCATAGTTGTCAAGGCATAAAGGCGAGGTTGGGTACTAGAGGAGCACCCAGTTGCCTTGGTGTTGCATGGGTAATGGTTGGTTTTTTGTTAAAAAACATCAAAATTACTGGGTTGTTTTCTTAACTGAAGTGGCAAACAGCAAGCATGAGAATTAAAAAATAACAATGATTTTTTCACTGAAGAACACTAAAGTTCACATCAAGGCATAGTAAATCATCACAGCTTGAGAATAAATACTTCACCAATTCAAGCTTCTAACTTCAACATATCACATAAAGGACCATCCCTCCATTTTATCATATAGTTTTTTGCTTTCTTTTATGAATATTTACTTGCTATAAAAAAGTGCCTTGACTATGCTTGAAGCTCTTTTTTGCTGCAAACCTATGATCTTTTCATCTGTATACTACCACCACCTTTCCAATTGTTTAATCGCTTGGCAAGTTTTTTGTCCTGATAAAGAATGTACTATGGCTCTTCATGTGAATACTGTTCCATCAGTTCCATGCTTCATGGCACCCAGTACCTTCATTAGGTTGCCATTTGGTTTGAAGAACTGATTCTTGATAAATTTTACAATCTGAGCTGTTGTAACGTGTTACTTGATTTATTGATATTGATAAAAGATGCGTTTCTTGCTTAGTCTGTACATGTGGTGTTTAGCAAGTTCAAGATTTCAGTGGCTTAGTACTTTTGTGATGGTTATCTGCAAATGTTACTGCAGTATCAGAGCAAGCAGGTTGAGGAAGATTTCTGTCATTCAGTTCTTTATAGAACTTCAGTTGTGTTTTGGTACTGCAGAATTGATATTTTTTCAGATGTGGCTCAATTGAGGTACTGTACTAGCTTTGTTTCTTATTCCCAGTAGTGTTAGACTCCTATTCCCTTTAGTGATAATCTAAAATCTGTTTGGATTTTTGGGTTTATATAATCTGCTTTTTGTGATAATTTCTGGGTTTATATGCTGATAAAAAAATTACTGGGGTGTATACAAGTATTTCCTTTTCTTTTAGATCCTGTCATTTCGAAATTAAAATAACAATACCTAAGAAGGTTAAGGTCCACCCACTTGTGTGTATAACACTTGATAGCAGTTCAATGTTCTTCATATACTTACCTGTAAGATCATTTCTTATTCGTGCTTGTTTTCAAAGCAATGATCTCTCTCTCTCTTTTTCAAATAAGGAGTATGATAGGGGTCAAAGAAGAATGTGAAGCCTTTAAATTATTTTGTCAAATGTACCACTGTAGTAAGGTGGATGGATCATGTTCATGCCTTGGCTGTAATTAGGTGTCTCCTAGACGACAAAAACAAATGAATAAATTTATACTTATTTTATAATGTATGAAAGTTGCATGCCAATTTAAACTATTGAACTGCGAATTTTGTTTGAAAATTATAAAAAGACAACTTACAAGTTACTTGTTTTCAGAGAAGAAACAAGATTCTTGAGTAGCCTGAGCCTCCCTGATTCAATGTAAAGCATATATTCACATAGGGAATAATATACCTTGTTGTTATCTTTACACACATCCCTGACTCAAAATGGGTTATACAGTTAAATTTATAGAGATGGCATACAAAGCTATTTGCCCCCACTAGATGATCCTATCTATACTGCCTGCATTGTTGGTTGCCCAGGCTGTGGGGCTCCAACATGCCTTATGGTTACCTGGTTGTTGCCTAGGTGACGCTTTTAGTACACTGGAGTCATTCTTACGATACATGAGGATACTCCTGAAATTTTCTTTACATATTCTTCAAAAGTCTCGAGGTTAGTTATGGCAGAGTCTAGGTCATGCTGTATTTCTCTCTGCTTTCTTATTACTAGAGATAAGAGAGATGGTTGGGATTTGAGATGATTAGATTCATTTTATGGAATCAGTGTGTTGAAATTCTTAATATGACTCATTTGGATGCATAGCTTGAAATGCAAAATTTAACCTGTTAAAAGGGATAAAAAATCCCTTTTGTTTGGGTGTAGATGGGATATGCCAACAGAAGTAAGTACAATCTTTAACCCTTCTATGTTCTATTGGCCCCTTAAAAGAGGAAGGAAAATGTGGAGGTGTACATGAGCAGCCTTGTTATGGACAGTTTGGGAAGAAAGGAATGCCACGATCTTCCAGGAAAAGGGGAGAAGTAGTCAGGCCTTGAAGGACTGTAACAGTACAGTGGGTTGGGAGATCAGCAAATTCATTTGCTGATGTCTTGGCAAAACAAGGGACAAACATGGAAGCATTGTTCTGGGTGCAACTGTAGTTTACGTCTTTTTAACTGTCATGCACTTTTTGATGTAGTTTTTGTGTTTTCTGTATGGAGAGGCAGCACCTCGTGCATCTCTAAGGGGATTTTCATGTAACCGATCTTTGAATTAATGGAATATGACTCTTTACTTATAAAAAAAAGGGATAAAAATATATATAAAAAAGGAATTAAAAATCTGGGAGTAACTCACCCTAGGAATTTTGTGATTTGTTTTAAGTCACTTTGGTGGCAAAAGAAACTCTTGGCTGAATGAGGATGTAAGTCTTGTTTAGGGCCAGTGTTGTTGATTCTTTAAACTTTACTATTATTGTTTTCATCAAATCTTCTTATTTGAGATTTTACAAGATGATTCTACCAAGGGTTTTTTTTTTTTTGAGCTGTGGTGATTTTTGTAATTTGTAACTCGCTGTGGATGAGTGTTAAAGTCTATGCTTATTTTCATACTTTAGATTTTAAATATAACCTGCAAAAAACTAATTCATACTAATAGGAGTCTATGCTTATTTGAATACTTTAGATTTTAAATATAAATTACAAAAAACGAATTCACATTAGTAAGATACTATACTGATAAAAACCGTAAGATATTGTGATACTCTTGAAACATTAGAGATTTGCAATTTGTGGAATAAAATTGATTTATATTGATTTTTTTTGTCACCCCCTTTGCCCTTTCTCTTCATTTTTTGGGTAAGCCTTTCCTTGTATTTGAGAATAAGAAAGTATGGCAGCTGTAGTGGAAGTAAATCTTGGTAACCAAAACTTGGCAGTGGAAGAGGAGATAGGGGTGAAGGAGGCGCATCCTTGTTTAGTGGGTGATGACTGGAGAATCAAGAAAAAGAGGCAAATTTACTATTCTGTCAGAAAGGTAAAAAAGGATAAAGCAACTATCATTTGGTTCGTGTAACTATGATTTATTATTATTATTATTATTATTATTTACAATTGAAGGATGATCTTTACGTGGTAGGCCTGTTTAACCAGTTTAAAAGGGTTTATAAGAGGGAGGGTGAGAAGGACAATTTGCAGTAGCACAAGGTTGGAAGAAAAAAGCTTAATGGATCATCTAAAAAAAATCTTTGGATTGTGTGGTTTTGGGATCATCGATTTCAGAACATATTTTGAGGCCACCCATGATGATAGATGTTGAAGATGAAAGGAATTATTTGGAAGATAATGACGAATCCCCTGAGATGTATGTGAAAAATGTTGAGGTGAAGTGTGAGTATGACAAGTAGAGATGCAACTTGGGTGGACTGGGTTGGATTGGGGGTCAACCTAGGACCAACCCTAAGTTTCGAACCTCGGGCTTGTGCCTAGACCAACTGGAGGTCAAGCCTGAGTTGTGTTTGTAGGGGTTATATGTATTGGTTTTTTGTGGCACTTTTTTTTCTGGTGATTTCTCATCACCTTTGTGCTTTCATTTTTATTTTTATTATAAAAAAGAACAAGAGTATGTTTTTTTTTTGATGAATAAAGAACAAGAGTATGTTACTAGGCCTGTAAATGGATTGGACTTTGATTGGATGTATATAAATCTGAGTTTAATTTGATAATGAAATGTTGTCATCCAAATTCAATCTGAAATTCGATAGGATGCATGGAAAATTAGTTTCAAATTTGAATTTGAACGGATACATTGGATTTTGGATTTCATCTGAGATCATTGGAATAAAAAAGAAGTGTAGTGGAAGAATGGAGTCTCTCTTGTTGGTTTAGTCATCCAAGTTGCTAGTTCTTGTGTTCTGTAATGAATCAAATCAAAATAGTAAGTAATTTACCACAAATGGAAAACATGATCAGAGAAAAAAGAAACTCATGGAATAAAATTGGCACTAGATAAACGGAACAAATATCCAAAACAAAGGCAAAAAAAATCCACACACAAAAGAGCAAAAAAGGAATAGAGTTAAAGAGGGTAGCAATGAACAAAGCCAAAAAATTACCGAAATAAGGTTTTTGCGGCACTCAAAGTTTGGAGATAGTAAGCTTAACCTTTCCAAGTTCAGAAGACGGCAAGGTAGAATAGGAGGGGAGATATGAAGGCAGGTTGCAAATGCCAGATAAAGAGACTCTGAGACCTTCATTGCTTCATTTTCACCGCTCACCTTTACCTGAGAATGGGATTGTGGGGGAGATAACAGTAAGGAGTGAGATCTTTAGGCTGTTGGTATGTGTCGAGATCTTCGAGCAACAGGCGTTAAGATCTTGGTAGCAAGAGAAGCTCGGTCAGGGTTTAACTTTTGGGGATAATTTGGAGTCATTTACCGTTTAAATCATAAATAGCTGATAATACACATATTGTCGGGGCCAGATTTTATCAGATCACATTGGGCCATAGGGGTACATCCGAATTCTATCTGATAACTATTGGATGAAAATTGCCCCATCCAAGTTTGATCAGTTTACATTTATAATCTGCCCAAGTCCGACATAATTGGATCAGGTTGCAGAGTTTCAGGTGCCATTGGCATGCCCAAGTGTTGCTAAGCACCAAAAAGTAGGATGATGTCAAAGGAATCTCTTGGGAATGGTTTTTTGTCATTATTAGAATTGGAGCCATTGGGCTGATATCTTGTATTTTGAAATTTTGATTGATGTCTTTGATGTTCTGTTCTATTTTATGTTTAGTTGTTTGGTGATCTCTCATCACCTCTGGACTTTTATCAATCATTTTTTTTTATTACCAAAAAAAGGGGATGTGAAACTTGGAGCCCCCAAGAAAAAACAGTGTGCAGCTGTAGTTTTTAGATGGGGGAACTAACAAAAATAAAAAAGTGGGAAGTGAACACAGTTAGCTAGGCAAATAAAAACCTATGTTACTCAATATGGCAAGGACGTAGAATTTACACTAAAATTTGAAGTTTCCAAACTTGATGTGGCGTCCTTGTACAGGCATCAGGGTAATGTAATCTAATATCCATGGTATTAAACACTTTCTGGCATGACTATTTGTTTGGAAGTTTAGCATATCTGTCCAACTGCATTTTATCTGAGCAAGCTTTCACTAGGTGGGAAATTTGACTGGCAACCAGCTGTTTTGGCAATTGCTGGTCTAAGTGCAGTAGCACACCTGTTGAGAGAAACAGGCGAAGAAGCAAGAGCTAAATAGAGAGAACAGAACAATAATAAAATCATCAATGGGTTAATTGCAGTTTCTTCAGATTGAACAAACTTGAGAATTTAGAAATAATAAATTAGAAAACAAGAATAGACTCTGCTGATAAAAAAAGAACAGGTTCTCTTGACCCAAACTTTTATACCAATATATTTCCAGAAAAATCCTTCAAAAGCTTACATGACTTTAAACTTCACTTGAAGCTCATGAATCTTTAAAAATAAACATCTCATTACAAGTATGTCTGAAATTATATCAAACATGTTAGCTAGAAATAGATGGTGCACTAGATCAAATAGTACAGCAATATTGTACACCTCTTTCGTAGGTTGAACCTCCTAGGCCAATAGCAATCTGTGCAAGCAATCGTTCTTAGTCACCATCTATGTCAATACGTTCAAATCTGACAGAAGAATTCTGCTGACAGATTGGTGGATAGCGTAGTCAGGATGGAAGTTCTGAATAGGAGGGAATTGGGATGGGGTAGTGCAGGGCCAGGGGCATTAAATGTAATCTTAGTTGTTGGTTTCTGATTTCGGTGTTTGTCAGCTTTTAGCTGCCTACTTGTTACCCAGGTGCAAGTTGGGTACCTGATTTGAAGATTGTTTTGGTAAACCAGCAGGTGAGAAAAACAACCAATACAGGCGAAGCCACCACAAGACAAAGGAAACAAAAAAGCCAGAAACTAAAAGATACCACACATAGAAACAAGAACAAACAAGCACAAACTAAAAACAAAACAAAACTAACTAAACACTTTCTTCAGATATGCTATAAAATCCAATCTGCTAGCCAGCTTGGACAAGCATTGATCCAACAGCCTTCTTGTTGAAGGTCCCTTTGAGTCGCAGCATGAGCTGTCTGATTGGCACCTCTTCAAACCCAGGCAAACTGAGCAATTAAGTCCCTTGCCAGATAGAGGCAGTCTGAACCGGGGAACAGAATTCTCCATAACTAGGCAGATCCTGCTTTAAGAAACAGTTCACAAAGTTCTTAGTCACATTCAATCAAGATATTCTTAAAGTTCAACAGCTTTGCCAGCTTCCAACCCTCAAAAACAGCCAAAGATTCCATCTGAGCTGTAGAGCAACCAAAAAAGGGCCATGCTTGACTGCTAAACACAAGCTCAACAAGTCATGACTCACGAGCCACCACCCCAATTGAGTAAGTCTTTATTTACAAAAGCCCCATCTACATTTATCTTTACCCACTTCTCTTGTGGGGGATACCAAAAAGAAACAGCTCCATCAACTCCATCAGAAGGGAGCTGTATTTGTGATGTGAAGTAGGATCCGTCCTATGAAGCTCCAGCACCTTGTCTCGCTACCCTGTCAATGACAAGAGAAGGATTAGGAGAGCTATCATTAAAAACAATATCATTTTGGTGAAGCCAGTTATTCCTTAACATCAGGGCTGAATAAGCTTTCAGCTCCCCTTTTCTCTCTCCCTGAGAACTACAGAGCTTAAACCAAGATTTCAGCCATTCTCTGAAAGAGAGGAAGCCTGCCATTTGATGGGATTCAGAATACACACTCAGGATCCATTAAGATTTTCTTTTGAAACAAGTTCTCTTTGACTGCTACTGCATTAACAGAACACTTCCATAAGAAACTCTATTTTTTAGGAGGGTGGCAGTAGGTCTATGGCAAATCTAATATTTTGTTTATACTTGATATTTGATGACCTGCAAATTTTATTTGGGCACCGGGCCTGGAAATTGACTCCTTTATAACATTGAGGCTGAGCTCTATAACATGAAATTCCGTGAGTGACATTCATAATTTTCATTTTTGGAGAACATCCCCTTAAGCTATTAGCTGTAGCTTGTATTCTTCTATAGTATTTCACAATATAAAACTAGATTTTAACAACGTTAAGCAGCTGATAAAAAAAAAGTCAAGCAAGAACAGGCTGAAATGAAATGTGGATATATTTGTTTTTCAATGAATAGGTGCAACTTCAAACTATTTGATATGGCCCCCATGTTTGTAGCAACTGAAAACCAGCACCACGGGGAAACCTTGGCTGTTTGGAAAAATCAGCGTGGGCTGTGTGGGAGCTTCTTCCACATGACACGTTATCCCTCTCAGTCCCTTTTCTTGTCATTTTGACTAAAAGAATATTGGGGATAAATATTCTTTTACCTTTCACTCATGTTAATGTGTTACGCGCAGGAAGCTGCCAAACAGCCATGTCTGTGTTTTCCATACAAAACCCAAGATTTTCTCCGCACCACTGATTTGGAAAAGTAATGAAATAATATTCCTCTATCACTGTTTAATTTTACCTTGTCTGTATTTTATATATCATCAATCGCCACATGCTATCATGAATGCCAAAATAGTCAAGCGTGCATGTGACAATCAGTTTATTTCTTTGTGTGTATTTCCTTTCGTGTGTTATGGTGAGATGGATCAAGGAGGCTTACATGTTTTTGGATATCATATTTTTTCATTCTAGGGTGTTTGTTGGGTGGTTGTAATTACTTTTTAAATGTACACCAGCATGTCTAATCATTAACGTGTGTCAAACTGCTAAGATTCTTTTCATTTGTTAAATGCCAAATCAAGCTTCAGGAACCCAAAAATTTAGATCATGGCTTGTTGGAGCTTGCCTTTGGGGCAATGACTACATTAGTCTTCGAACTTGTGTCTTGGATATTCTAGGCATATTTAGTTGAATAGTTGGATACCGGGGTTAATTTCTCTAGTATCCTGGAATAATCGTTCCTTGATTTTGCAGCAACATTTGTACCGTCTCCATAAAGTACTGTTGAATAGACTTGGGATTGATGGTTGGTTTGGATAAGAAAGGAAAATGGATGGGGACACGTAACCTTTGTGATGTCGCAAAAGTGAGTGATGGACATGGGCCTTCAACCCCACGTTTGAAGGTTTTATTATATCGTGCAGTCCAGATGCTTTGCCGATGTGTGATCGAAGTACTTTAACAGGCATGTTTCTTCATTGAAATATGGCTTTTATGCCTAACCGTTGTACCTCTCATCGTTATGATTTCTTCTGAGAAATAATCATATCGAGTTTTGGTGATGAAAGAAATAAGTGAGAACAATAAGAGAGTCGGTTTCAACTTTTGCATTCTCTGGCCTCAGCCCAAAGAATTTATTTACTCGTGTACTGTCAAAATTTTCTGGTGCATTCTACAAGTCCGTCATTGATTTCTTATCAATTTAACCAAGTAAAAGCTAGAAGACGGTAGAGTTCGGATTGGCCCATACAAAACCCGTTTTCTGGGAAGCTGGCCGTGGGCCTCCTGCATGGTAGTTTTTGCTTGCCGAGGATATTATCAGTCCCCTTACCTGTTTGTGACGGGTTATATGTTAATCAATTTTGATGGGCGGCTGTGGCATTTGACCCTGGAACCCCTGTTTGAGAACATACCTGTTTGACTCTCTCCAGGTGAAACAGTGCAGAACTTAAATGTTGAAAGTTTGTTGAAGTAATCAACCAAACCATCCGTAGGCATGATAAAGTGTGCTATATGTTAATTTTCTACTACTAAGTTTTCTTTTTTGGTCTATACGCTGGGTTTTTTTTAAGATTGATGCATTTTTCGATTAACCTTAGATGAAAGTAAATTACGAGTGGTCTGTATCTAGTACGAGAGAAAAGAGGCTACAGAACATGTGTTTGGGACCATGGGCGTTTATTGAATTGGTGCTGCCACATACGTTACTTTAGCATTTCTCCCATTATGTGGATCCGTACACAGAGACTTGCAAAAACAGGCATTGATTTATGTGTGTTTTCCGGTGGGGGAACCTTCATTTTTAATGCATCCTCCAATGGGTAGAGGCATTCACTGTTTTGCTGATGTGCCCAAGTGTTAATAAATGGGTTCATTATTACTTTTCTTGATTTTGCAAATAAATCAAATATAAACGTTTAATGAATAAATGCCACGGTTTCAAACATATACAAAATATTTATGGGAATAAGAGATGGTTAATGGTTTCCTGCATGGTGTTGTCGCGTAGAGTTCCAGTTCCAGGCACGTTGTTGATTTTTCAAAATCCGATTTGTGTTATGAAGAAGAAGCCGGTAATCTGATATTATTGCCCACTTGTGATCTGCTGTTTGCTTTTGTGTAACGGGCGTCTATGTGGGACAAAACTTTGGCTGTTTGGAGGCTGTTTTCTCATTATCTTGCACATGACTCGTTACCTATTTCAGGTCTTTCATCTTTTCCATTCTTATGGCTGTATTTGGTTGTAGTGCAAATAAATTTGCACTAATGCAAAATAATGGTAGTACAAATGATTTTTGTTTAAATTTTGTTTTTTTTTTCAAGTTTTTACCTATATTTTGTTTGGTTACAATACAAATGAAATAAAAGGCCCAAAGCAAAAATAAAATTGCACTGTAACCGATCACAGCCTAAGGCTCAGTGTGGAAATTGTAAATACAAATATTTACAGTGCAAATACATATATGTAGAGTGCAAAACCTTGTATTGTGTAGATGCAAAATATAAGGCTTTACACTTTGCATATTTGTATTTGTACTTCTTCCAAATTGAGTGTGTCATGTGCAGAAGGCTAACACTTGTGATTGTATGTGCCTTCCTTATCGTACCTCTATTCGATAGGTTTTATTCTGAACTGAAAGGAACTGACCCCTACCTAGCCCAATTCCAGGCTTTAGGGTTTACCCTACCTGACTTGCTAAAGAATTGGCCTTGGAATTGAACTTGCTTTGAAATAATCATATAAATCCAGATATTTTGGTGGTGTGAATATTTGAACCCAAGCACTCGTAGTTAAGTTAAAAAAACATGTTCTTGATTTTTTATTTGATTTTTTTTTTCAATTTTGATATTTGAATGTGTATAATAAATAATGAAAAATGTAATATTTACAAAACTTAAATTATAATGAAAAGTCTGAATTATATTAAATTATTCAATTTAATCAATAAATGTGACATAAGTTTTGAGCTATTATTATTTTTGAAAATCGAGTATTTAAATAATAGTATTCTTTTTGGGTGGGAAAGGAATAAAGAAATAACAAATTCCATGGGCAACCCATAGAACTGCCAAGGCCAAAATTGACCTTAGAACCAATCTTGTCAGGGTAGATTTTGGTCCCAAAAACCTGGAACTGACCCCTGTCAGGTTTTCAGTCCCAAAAACCTGGAACTGGCCCATACCTCTAGTCAGTATCAACTTGATTGCCATTTTAATAGAAATTTTTTTTGGATACTCAATCTTGATCTCAATAATTTATACTTGTGTTATTGTTTGTCATTGTTAGAGTAATGGCCGTCCAAAAATGGAGAAGAAAATGGGATAAGCTGAAATTAGATGAAGCAAGAAATGGAAATTTAGTTGGTAAATGGCTAAGAGCACAATGCTGAGTTTGATACTTTGGTCAATCTTTAAGAAAACTATTGAAATTTGAAACCATTGAGTTGGAGAGCAAATGAACCGAATCTGCTTCCAACAAATACGTTTCAACACACTTCTAACATGATCTGACATCACACATCTCATACATGGTGGGTCCTAGTTTCATGATGAGATGTAGAGTGTCCGATAATGTTGGAACAAGTTTTGTATGAAGCAAATCCCTACTCATTCGATCCAGTCACTGATTGCACAATAAATGTGTATACAAACTTGTGATTTTTTTTTGGATAATTTTTTCAAGATCAAAGGGACCTTAACAATTTTTATAAATAAAAAAATTTAAAACTACAATGAAAAAATACAAATTATCATTTTGCTGAATTTTAGTTCCCAATGGAAATGAAAATGGCTACATTCAAGATAAAAAGATTGAAGATGCCCCAATTGAAGTAATTCCGATTTCCTCCTAGAATGACCCTCCAGCTCCAGAAACTACCTCACAGCACTCGTTGCCGTGCATCTCCCCAGTCCCCATGAATGAAAATCATGAGACAAGGATTTAGCGTCATTTAATAACAGTGGGAGTAAGGTGATAGCTTTAATGGCTTGAGTGAAGAAAGTATATCAATGCAAAAATATAGGTCCCTGCTTCATTTTAAGCATGAAGCTACTTTGAATCAAATTTTTGCCAAGGATGTCCCAGTACGGACATCGGCCGAGGCATCAATGCTACCTACCATAACAATGGAACAAGTTGCTTTCCAGTTTCCATACAAAATCTATCCACAATTCCACATACTTATCTACAAGTTGCTATAGGCATAGCGCATCAACTTTTAGCTTCATGGCCTAACAGGGGCGTCGCTGATATTTCTCGATCATCAGTTCTTTTTTTTTGGCAAACAAGAGGGAAGCAGCTTTCATTAAGGGCATCAGTCATGGTGGCAAAATTACATTTTATAGCCATCTGGCCTTTACATGCAGTAGTTTGCTGCTCTACCCATTTTATAGCCACCAAGGAGATATTCCCTGTGTGCAGCCGTAGTGGTTTGTTGTTGGGCACAGATCCGTTCCGCCTGCTAAAATTTGCTTAAGCAATCGCTATCTAGTTGGGTCTGCTTCTGGTCATCTGGGCTGGTTTTGATGATGTTTTTTCGAATATGACGACAAGCAGGAGTACTCGCCAAACAGATACTGGAGAGGACGCCTCTTTAATTCCCTTACCAGAAATTGCCTAAATTAAAACGTTTTCTTGACGAAAAATCATAACCTAATAAACGGTATTAGGAAATAGGAAGAATTGTATTACGTTATAGGATAAATTGATAATGATAGGCGAAAGCGAAGCACGAAGCCGGGAATAATTTTTTGGCTTTAGCTTCTTGGAAAACTTCCTGTAGATTGTAGAAAACTTTGTTTTCCTGCGCCTCGTCTTGATGTTAGATATCTTAGAAAACATTCATAAAATTTTCTTGACCATTTTAATTCAAAATTGGGGCACCCAAATGAATCGTCTGTCAAGAACACAGTGAAAGATTTCAAATGAAATGACTAAGAAAGAAAAAAAAAATAAAATGAAAAAGTGAGTGAAAAAAAAAAGATGGAAGAGGCCTCAGAAATGCTACAAATTCCTATCATGGCTACAGTCAAACAATGTAGGCAATGCGTTGTTTGCGACATGATCGTCATTGGCCTCTCATCTGTTATCCACAACTTCTCATTCCCTTTTCTCAGAGAGAACCAGAGAATGAGAGACCCTCCATCTTAAGTCTGACATAACCCTAACCCATCACGCACCCTATCGCGGGCTTGCGGCTGCTGCTCCTTTGTTTCATTATGTCCTCGACTTCTTAAATACATTTTCAAACGATTGTGAAACTCTAGTTTAAGCCGTGGGGATTGGGCTGGAACCAATGGGCCTCTGGGCTGGGCTCATTTAGTTGTCTCGTTTAACCTTCCTTTCTTAGGAAACCACTCCATTGGATGGATTGAGCCTACCCATCCTTGCAAGAACTGGTCATATGGACTCGTTTCTATATTTGAAGATATGAATTCAATTCCATTTTTCTTAATAATCAGAAATGGATCCATTTAATTGTCATATTAATTAATTTTGAGTTCTATGCAATACTAAAGGCTGCTTGGAAGCGGTGTAAAACGTTATCGATGACGTTTCACATCAGACCGTTTGAAAATGTGAATCATTAAACATGCTTATTGATGTAGTTTATACATTGATTTTATCGATGTAAAACCTTATCATAAGTGGCATGGTACATTGATTTACGATGTAAAACTCCACTCCATCCAAACACCTACAAATCTGAAATAGAGTAGAGTTTTACATCGATCTTGATTTACACTCCAAACAAACATCAATGAAACTAAACCAATGGTGAAGTTTTACACCTCTTCCAAACGCAGCTAAAATGAAAATTATCGCTTTCTATTCTTCTTTTTCTCTTCTTTTTCCTTGATAAGCATGTAAGATGTTTATTTATTTATTTTTGGTAAAAAAACAAAGAGATAGAGATTAGAGTGATGCTCCTAGTATATAAGGAGGTCTCTTTATCCTTTAATTTGCATTTCTATAGAAATGAAAATTCATTTGTTTGTAAATCAATTTCATTTGCGTTGGTACAAAATAATGTATGGGAGTTCAAATGAATTGAGTGCAAATCTTGTTTACTTTTGTTTGCTAGCTGACAGTACAAATGGAGTCAAACAACACCTGAAGCTAAAGGTGTTGTTTGGAATGAATGTCGCTTTCTGAGAGGTGTTTTCTCGAAAATAATGCTGTTTTCTTAGGTTTTCTATTTTATCACCATTGTTGTTTCTGTCACATAGGTGTTTTTTAATGCCATGTCACCTTATTGTTGCTATCAATAGCAGAAAAAATGGGAAAACACAAAAAAAAATAGTCATTTTCTTAGACCATACCTTTCTCTATTTCCAAGGTGTGAGAAAATGTTTTTTTGAAAATAAATGGCTAACCAAACAATAGATATTCCCCCCCCCCAAAAAAAAAAGGGATTATAACAGATAAGGGCAACTTTAGGGCCTTAATATCAATTAAAGTAATACTTTTAAAAAAAATTCAAAAATAGGTTAACTTTTTTAAAATAATATCAACTAAGGGCAAAAACAATGTTCATCTTCTTCCTCTTGCAATCCATTCATCAGCACCACCATCCGCCGCTGCCTCCGGCAACGTTGCTGGAGGTGAGTGGAGGCAGAGACGACGACGACAGCGCTATTAGTCATTCATTTGCCCAACATTGCCACCTCCGCCCACTAGCACCACTGCCGCCGCCTTTGCCTCCGCCCACCTTTAGCAACATTGCTGGAGGCAGAGGCGGAGGTGGCGACGTTGGGCAGAGGAATGACCACTAGCGCTGCCGTGG
>NW_010729079.1:4477589-4516093 GCF_000365185.1 Nelumbo nucifera
GCCTCTGGCAACATTATCGGAGGTGGCCAGAGGCAGAGGCGAAAGTGGGCGAAAGTGGCGGCGTTGGGCAGAGGAATGACCACCAGCGCCGCCGCCGCCTCTGCCTCCACCCACCTCCGACAACGTTGTTGGAGGCGGAGGTGGGCGGAGATAGGTGGAGGCGTTGCCGGAGGCAGCGGTGCTAATGAATGGATTGCAAGAAGAAGAAGATGAACATCATTTTTACCCTTAATTGATATTATTTTTAAAAGGTTAACCTATTTTTGATTTTTTTTTAAATATTATTTTTATTGATATTAGGGCCCAAAAGTTACCCTTATCTACTATAATCCCCCATAAAAAAACGGATTTCTGATATAGTGTTGACGTGGTGGAAACTACACTGATGCCAAACACCATGAACCAATTGATATCATGCAATATAATCTTGGATTCTTTGCAACATTACATTATGTCAACAAAATAGGTTGTAACCAGCGGAGATTCCAATTAGTGGCACTGTCATATGTACATTGGGGCAAGTTTGCTAGTTGAGTTGTGGAGCTTTCCTGAATGAGAAAAGCTTTTTCTTCTTCATGGAAGGAGGAAATTCCTCGACCCCTTAGAGCAAGAGATAACAAAGAATCTTGAACTTCAATGTGACAGCATGGGTTACATAACAAACAGTGTTTTCACAGGTTGGGTCATGGTTATTATGAGCGACATGAATCATATATGATCAGCGAATGATTCCAATTATAATCCTGAATGAAGGAACAGAAGTCATCTTCATTATAATCCTAAGCCTTTATCCCAATTATATATGATCAGCGACATGAATCATATTTCCCTATTCCATCCTGTTTAATACAATATCCATTGTTAAATTATGAGCATTTAAATCATTTCTTATTCCTGTTCCTTTTTGGTCTGCCCCTTAACCCTTCCAGCCCTTCAACTTGTAAATGAAGGAACAAAACTACTTTCTCGAATGATCAACGAATCTTGCAGTTGACAAATTAGTTTAATGTTGAGGAGTATCTTAGTCTCTTTCCCACCCTCTATAAACATAAAACTTTGTTAGATCGGCGAAATAGTCCACTAATTGTATCTTAAACTCAACTGTTTTGTTTATTTTATGAAAAAACACGACGTGGCCAAAACAGTCCCCTTATATATTTAGGTCCTGTTTGCTTTTCGATAAATTATTTATTCGGGTAAATACAATTATTTGGGTAATTTTTTTTTGGAAAACACTTACCCGTGTAAGTACATTTACCCATGTTCTTTTATTTCCCAATTAAATTAGGTAAATGGCCATTTTAGTCATAAAAATACATTATTAAAAGGGGCATCTTTGTCTCATTCAAGTGTTGTCAAATTTCCTACCCCATAGGTAGGAAAGTTATTCTCATTGCTTCTGGGAGAAACTTCAGGTTTAGTTGATGCTCAAGGATCTCAAATTCTGCAGCTCATGAAGCAGCCAAGTTAAGTTTTGAAAGTTGTTTTTCTTCTTGTAATGCTGTATCTGTTTTGTTGTCTGATCCCATCAAACGGGTGATCTGCTCTTGACTATATTGTTTTTCTGGTTTTAATAAATTATGAACTTACCAAAAAAAAGAAAGTTATTTACCACCTATGAGATACCCGGGTAAGTGGTACCCACCAAAATAAACTTTTCTTGATCCCCACATAAATGTGAAAAAAGAATATAAGATTCTTAGTTAATGAGAGACAAAATCACATTTATCAATTTCCCCCCCTCAAAATCCAAAAAAAGAAGAAACTCTTAAATGCACGTATAAATGTATTTACTACTTGAATGGATGTTTATTAATTTCTTTGATTCATGATGAACTAAGAATGGAATCTATTGGCTTTTAATCACTAAAGAATCTTTGAGTTAAATAGTGTCTCAATTGAAATGCAACTTTCAGACACAACAAAGGTCAGATGTTAATTTCTTTGATTCATGATGAACTAAGAATCGAATCTATTGGCTTTTAATCACTAAAGAATGTTTGAGTTGAATAGTGTCTCAATTGAAATGCAACTTTCAGACACAACAAAGGTCAGATGTTACAATAATAAAATCAAGGGCCGTGGACCTTTACTATTCAGATGTAACAGCTACTGACGTATGACTTGGGGTGGGGGATCTGGAATTGCACTTCATACATATAAATTGATACAAATTGAACTTAACGGAATGACCAAACAAAAAAACTACATAATTGGAGCCTTAATGATGATGATGATGATGATTTCAGCTCTTATTACATATGTGCTATGATATATAATAAAACTCATTAATTATAACATATCAAATCCTTCATAGGCGAGTTGCATGGTTGAATGAAGTTTCATCTAGTAAATCATATCTTACTGCACTCTCTCTTGCTTTATTATGGGGAGATGGAATATATATGAGTGATTGTAGTGGAAGGCATAAATATTCTGTCGTGATAAAGTAGGAGAAGAGATAGAATATCTCTCCCTGTCTCTCACTCCATCAGTCGCTTGCCATGTTCAAGTATTCCCACCGTGGCTGTGGCCATTGGCGTGTGTCGCCGTCTGGTCCTGGTTGGAGAATGGCTTTCTAGAGAGGGAAAGGTGAATCCCAGGATCATGGTGCGCGAAGGTGGTGTTGTAGAGAATAGAATTGTTGATGCCCTGTACGTTGCTATTAACGTATACGGGCAGCTGCTTCTTTCCCGGCGTTGCTGCTGTGTTACCGTTCTTCTTGGTTTTCCCATCATCGTCGCTGCTGCTGCTGTTGCCCGATTGATCACTGCTGCTGCTGCTTCCAGATCGTAGACGATGGGGATTCCCTTTGTTCTCCTGTA
This sequence comes from Nelumbo nucifera, assembly GCF_000365185.1. The sequence goes on from NW_010729079.1 coordinate 4,480,415, forward strand.
ATTTCTTTTTGTTGAAGTAACCGAGTTCCATGTAAGCACCCTTGTTTTCACCTGATATGGTTATCACCTTCATACCACCCTCTGCAGAACCCGCCTCAGACTTTTTACGAACATCCTTCTGGTTAGAGGAGGGTCTACCCTCGCCAACCTTGCTCAGTAAGTTTTCAGTAGTACTCCCTGGCATTGTCTTATGCGTCTCCTGCACAACCACATTCTTCTGCTCAGCCACCAGTGGAGGCTTTGTCTCGGGTTCTGGATCCGCCTTTAGTGGGTGGGATGGTGGCGATGACAGAGAAGTGGGTGGTGCCGAAAGTTTGGTCGTGGGAGACTGCGGTTGGATTTGTTGAAAAGACTTGATGATCTGGGGAGATTTGGGTGGAGGAGTCGGCACATGAACAACGGTTTCGAGTTTTGGAGACGTCGTCAGAGAAGAAGACGATGTTTTGGTCGTCGCTGGAGGGGGAGATGGCTGGGTAACAGTGGATGTCTTGGTTATCGGAGAAGACGGCAGGGAAGCAGTGGAAGTCTTGGTTACCGGAGAAGACGGCAGGGGAGCAGTGGAAGTCTTGGTTACCGGAGAAGACGGCAGGGGAGCAGTGGAAGTCTTGGTTACCGGAGAAGACGGCAGGGGAGCAGTGGAAGCCTTGGTTACCGGAGAAGACGGCAGGGAAGCAGTGGAAGCCTTGGTTACCGGAGAAGACGGCAGGGAAGCAGTGGAAGGCTTGGTTACCGGAGAAGACGGCAGGGAAGCAGTGGAAGTCTTGGTTACCGGAGAAGACGGCAGGGAAGCAGTGGAAGTCTTGGTTACCGGAGAAGATGGCAGGGGAGCAGTGGATGCCTTGGTTACCGGAGAAGATGGCACCGAAGAAGTGGAAACCTTGGTTATTGGAGAAGATGGCAGTGAAGAAGTCGACGACGTTGAAGTCAGCTTTGGGGTTGAAGGTGTCTCAACCACCTGCGCTGAAGGAACAGTGGATTGAGCGGGTACTCGTGGCTGAGCTGTTGGAGGTGGAGGTGGAGGTTGAGGCTGAGGCTGAGGCTGAGGCTCAGGTTGTGGTGGGACAGTTGGAGGTCTAATCGCCTGTTGTGATGCAGTGCGAAGAAGAGGAGCCCTTGTCTGGGTTACGGGAGGTTGAGGCTGAGGAGCCGGGTCTTGCCGAATTTGGGAAAGCAGGCGGAACAAGGTACGAGATGGAGGCTGGCTATCCATTCTTATTGTGGATGAAGACCGATCGAGCTAGGCCCTTAGGAGGTTACAACGATGAGAAGTTGTACCAGTAACTTACTGAATGGATTAAAAGAAAATAGATCGATGAGAAAACAATATCAGGTTGCCCTTATTTATAGCTAGCAATGACTAGTAAACTATGAGCTAGTGAGCACGATAGAGGGCGACGGGGACACGCGAAAAAGGAATGCATCAGATTCGAAACTGAGACATCTCACGCATACGACTCGCAATGAAAAGAATGGTATCACAGTACTACTGTTTCTGGCTGGGCCCTCCTTATTGGTGTTGTCCATTAATTCCTCTTCTCTATCCACTGCTCAGGCTCTCACTCTCTCGCTCGCCAATGAATTCGAACGACCACACGAAAGGATTCGCCGTTGCTGTCTTCGTCTTCCATCTGACTTTGCTTGCTCGCCCCCCGATTCTCTTTTTCTTCCTTCTCCCGCCTCTTGCCCTTGCTTTTAAAGGACCCTCATTCCTCCCTGCAGCAGATAAAAAAAGTGCTCGACTGTAAAAGGAGAAAAAGAGATCTAAAATGCGCACGTTTCCAGGGCATGAACTTCGAATGCTCTCAAGGAGAGGACATAATATAGGGAAGTCTCATCTTTTAGTCTATCCTCGAAACGCTTCTTTCTGATAAACTAATCCTTTATATATTAATTAATTAACTATCTTCGTCTTCCTTCTTAGCCCGCATTGTTTATGCAATTAAGTTCCTCACTACCTCTAACGTGGTCTTCAAGCAACAAATTGCGAGCCTCCCGAACTTCTGTTTACTAAGCAAATTAAAACAACCAGTTTGGACATCTTTGCAAGTCGTCCTTCCGTTTTTGCATTCTGAATGAGGCACTGTTTTCAAAATCGGACCGGACCGGAAAAACCGGCAACTGGTCATCTCACTGGTTCTGTTTTCCTCCAAAATTGCTTTTTCCCTCAAAACCATTGATTTTGGTCAGCAAACCGTTGAACCAGCCGGTTAATCATTCAAATCGTTTGAACCGTTTGAACGGTTTGACCATTTTCCAATTTTTTAATTTTTTTACTTTTTATTTTTTTGTCAAAACGAACTGACCATTCGGGTCGAATGGTCGGACCATTCAAACTGGTAACTGGACCTCTGACCGGTTCGGTTTTAAAAACTTTTGGAATGAGGGTTAACTTGTCATACTTCTAAAAAACAAAAAAAAAAGGTATAACCTAATGGATTAATGGATTTTCATCTAATATCTAATGAAAACGCCAATATAACAGTGATAGTTCCATAAACTAATCCCAATTTACTAAATCCACAAAACTACCAGTTTTCTCCCTTGCAAATAACCTGAGTCGAATCCCATCAAGAAATACCCTAACATGGGATATAAGGTTCGGAAAAGTATGGATTGGTCCAATGCAGATTTCTGAATTCCACCGCAGACCTATAAACATTCAAAATGTCAAATACCCCCCATTTTATACACCACAACCTCTTTGAATTGGTATCAATTCCAAGCTGGCACCTACTCCAAGGGTCCTCCTCACCCCGATGGGGGGATCGGTTGACGTTCTGGCTAGTTCCAGGTCGATTCGGGTTCTGGCCCTGACGCAACCCTGGGTGTCGGGGTGGAATTGGTTGCTGGTTCGATTGCAATGGTGGGAACTGCTGTTGATATTGCTGGTACAGATAGTACTGCCGATACTGTTAGAACTATTGGACCTGTTGCATCTGGATCTGTATTGTCCGGATGCACTAAACGAGGTCATGGAATTGGGAGTGCCCAATTCCAGGAGGGACCACAGATGGCCCGGAGAAAGTTGCGCCCACTGGGGGAAGCGAGACGCTCACTTGCGTAGTGCTCTGCAGTACGGACAGTGACGAGACTCGTGAAGCTATAAGAGGAATAGTAAACTAGCCAATGCATGTCGTAGGACCTTGGGGGAAGGTTGATTGTTGATCTTTCCCCCCGATGACATTCATCTCGATGCTTTTTCCGGTGTTGCTGGAAGAATCCATTGGGATAAATTGAAAAATAAAACTGCAACTAAAATTGGGATGACCTTTCGATCATTTCCCACAGACGGCGCCAATTGATAGTGCGTGATCTAGATACTCCTAGCTAGAAGATGATCCGAACTCTAGTTGCGCGGCGAGCTGGACCAAGCTGCAAAATAGTAGATCAGAGAACCCAGGGTGGCTAACCCGGTGAGGTCGCTCCGATGCTTAAGTTAGTACTACACTGTGGATGCGAGTTGAATACTTGAATGCTTGAATGCTAGTGAGTAAATAATCATGCGTACCTTTGCCTTGGGGTTTCATGTCCTTATATAATGGAGTAGTCGTGGGCCTTACGAAAGAGCTCCGGGATCTCCGGGCTGTGCGGATAAGATCTGTTCTGTTTTTTAAGGAGAGCAATGTGTTGATATGGTTTATCGTTTACCTCCGATTCAGGCGGAGATAGGATGAGTCTCGTTGTGATCCCGAGAAATTCGGGGTCCATTGGGGAGGCCTTTGGAGTCGATTACGTGGCGTTTCGGTTCTTTAGCTCTGAACTAGCACTTCGGTTCTTAAGTTCCGAACTGGATCGGGCCTCGAGGTGTCTCTACCCTAAGGTGGTTTTTGGGCCGAGGTGGGTGAATACCCGAGCTCTGAATGTTGCGAGCTGGGTTCGTTGGGCTGAGTTGTCACCCCATAATCAGATCGCGTTTATGTGTCCCCTTCTTACTAGGTCGTGCCAAATCACCCTTCATCAAACCCCATTATTGACTTCCTACTAACAGGATGACAGGAACGAAGCTAGACGACTACAACGTCAGGTAGTACACTATACTTTGCTAGAGGGAAAGTTGTATAGGATATCCTTCACCTTAACTTACCTCCGTTGCCTCCGTCAGGAAGAGGCGAGTACGTGCTCCGAGAAATTCACAAAGGCATCTACGGTAACCACCTTGGCGATCAAGCCCTATCCCAAAAAACACTAAGGCAGGAAATACCTCGTCGCCATTGTGGACTACTTCACCAAGTGGGTAGAGGCTGAACCATTAGCCACCATTACAACTCGAGCAATCCATAGCTTCTTTTGGAAAAACATCATTTGCCGCTTCGGCCTCCCCCACATGCTTGTCACCAACAACCAGAAGTAATTCGACGATGATAAGTTTCGAGAATGGTGTGCCTCCCTCGACATCAGACAACAGTACACCTCGGTGGGCTACCCTTAGATGAACGGCCTAGCCGAGGTCGCAAATAGAACCATCCTAGACAGACTGAAGACCAGGTTGGACCGAGCCAAAGGCTTGTGGATTGACGAGCTACATAGCGTTCTTTGGGCATAAAGAACCACACCTCGGACGACCACGGGAGATACCCCGTTCGGCCTAACTTACGGTATGGAAGCAGTAATTCTAACAGAGATCGGCCAACCAACACTTCTGATCGAAGCATACAACGGAGCCGAGAACAGTGAAGCACTTAGAGCAAACTTAACCTGTTGGAAGAAGCCCGAGAGCAAGCGCAAATCAAGGTGGCTGCCTACTAGCAACGAGTGGCCCGCTACTACAACTCCAAGGTGAAAGAAAGGAATTACCAAGAGGGAGACCTCATCCTCAGGAAGATTATGGTCCCCGAACCTAGAGTAGGAGAGCTGAGCCCCAACTGGGAAAGCCTCTATAGGATCAAGCAAGTCATCGGCCCCAACACCTTTCATTTGGAAAATTTAGATAAAAGACCCATCCCTCGGACATGGAACTCAGAGAACCTCCTGATGTATTATAGATGAATGTAGTTTTTTTATGAAGTAATGAATGAATGAAGCAAAGTTCCTCTTCGGCTCAACGCTTAGCGTGTGTACCCACCAGGTCTCTAAGACCCCTCGGCTTCGCGACTGGCCAAGATGCATGGCCTCTCCCAAGAACTGCGCCCTCTTTCCAGACCATTGTTAGGGCATATTGCTAATAGTGAACACCCTAACTAAACACCTCACCAAACTATACCAGGACGGTCGAGGCCTCACACGCCTCACCACCCGCCTCGGCGACAGCTGGCCTCTTGGTCTTCTACACTTAGTGCCATTAGCTAAAGATGGCAATCCCGACTAACTTGGCGGTTCGCCTAGGCTCAAGACCCAGACCTCTTTAGAGAGTCACCTCAGCCTTGTCAAAGCAACCACTTGGGGAGGAGAGAGTTAGGCGAGCCTTAGCTCTACCTCGGCCTCTTCCCAACGTTTCAGTAGGCCACCTCGGCCTTGCCTAAGTGGACACTTAGAAGGAACTAGGCCAAGTAAGCCGCACTTCGGTCGTGTAGCTCTACCTCGGCCTCCCTTTCTTACCAACCTAAGGTGTGCGTGTAGCAAGCCAATACGAGCTACTTTTCGTGTGTGTCATTGTGGTCTCGTCGTTGGTAGGGGCAGGGACCCCTCGGTAAAAAAAAAATAAAAAAAGAAGAAAGAAAGGGAGAACACATTGCAGAGAATAAAATAAGTACAGTGTACAAAAAGGATGCTTGATTTTATCATTACACTTCATCAAATTTTACAAAAAAAAATTTGCAGCCTCTTAGGAGCACATTTACATTAACTAACAAAAAAAAAAAGGAAGAAGACCCCCCTAAGCCTCACCACCAACCGGAGGAAGGGCAAAGTCTGCGCCACCACCGGCAACCTTGACGACCTTAGCAGCCTCCTCGGGAGAGTTCAAAATCACCTTCAAGCTCTCGATGTCAAAGTTCGATAACATCTCCTGAGGATTTTCTTGGTGTCCTCGATCCTGTCCAGGTACATCCCAGACGTGCAATCTGCAAGGTCCTCTACCCACTTCTCCGCTGCTTCGGCTCGCTTCGCCGCCTCGGCTACCTGCTTTACCGCCTCAACAGTTTTCCCTTTAGCCTCTGCCACCTTCTTCTCGGCTTCGGCTGCCCACTTCAGCGCCTCAACAGTCTTCCCTTAAGCTTTAGCGGCCCGCTCTGCCACCTCGACTGCCTTTCTCTCCGCCTCATCCACTCGTCGCTGGGCCTCAGAGACAATGCTCTCTAGGTGAACCCTCTCCTCTTATTCCTTGGAGATGTCCTTCTGCGCCTCCTTCAGCTTCTCCTCGGCTTTTAGCCGAAGCACTTGCTCGTCCTTGTGGCCCACCTTGAACTTGGCGAGCTTCTCCTCGATAGAGGCAGCAGTCTTCTGGAGTTCCTTATCCTTTTTGAGCCTGTCCAGGTGGGCCAGGTTGAGGCTCATTCGGTCCCCCAGATTGACGAAGTGGAGACAGGCCTGCAGCGAGAACCATCAGCAAAGCTACAAAAAAAAAGAGAGAAAGAACAAAAGAATGTCGCAATGAATACAAAAAACTTACCTCGGCCAAGTGGTGCAGCCGCTGGTCATAGACGACTCGTGGCGAGCTCTACATCATCTGGAAGCGATCTCTTGAGAGAATCACCCCGCTCACCAGGGCCTAGCTGACCCCTTCCTCGGTGATAGAGTCTCCCTTGTGAACTGACCATCGGGGGTGGAAGACCTTAGAAGGGTGCTTGGCCCCTTCGACGAGCTCCTATGTAGATGTAGGGGCAGATGAGGGCCCCACGTGGTGCTCCTCGGTAGGAGGACCCTTCGCCGTGGCATCCCCGGTAGGATGCTCGCTGTGGGCCACCTTCTTCGGTGGCTGTTCTCTTAAGGCCTCCTCGACAAGCCTCTTGCTACCCACCTTGGCCACCTTGGCGGGATCTTTCGCAGCCTCGGTTGGCTTCCTCGTGACCTCGGCCAACCCCTTCCCTTTGACTAGGACCTGTGGAGTTGTCCCTTTGTCTTGGACCTGGGTAGATGCTCCCTTGGCAGGGACCTTTGGAGCTGCCCCCTTGGCAGGGATCTGTTGTGAAGCTGCCCCTTTGGTGGGGGTAGGCGCTCGCTCGTCCCTCGCAGGTGTGCCCTCGGCGGGCCTCTACGGCGTCTATGAGCTCACCTTTTGGTTCGCTCGCTCCTTCTGCTTAGCACAAGCACGCTCAATAAACATCTTCTTTGCGTCCATCGGCAGTTCTGCAAGCAAAAAGAAAATAGATCAATATCGTGGAACGAAGACGAGGGGCAACGTGTTAAGGAACTGTAGGACCTCTCCTACCGAGGGGGGCAGGGGCTGAGCCCCGCGAACACTAACGGAGCCTCCTCCTCCACCAATGGCTTGGACTGGATTGTCCCCATCATGAGTAGGTGGGCTATGTTAGCGGCCTCCTTGTCCCAGAGCAGAGGGGGACACCTGTCGACTACCACGTGGCCTCTCCCCACCTCGACCTGAACCTCCAACCTTCGAGACAAGAGACATAAAAGAACGTGTCCTTCTAGCTGTGGATGAATGAAGGGTTGTTAACTGGTTTTCCCCTCCGAGGATGGAAATAGTACATGTTGGCCTCGGAAGCATGCTTCCTTGGCACAAACATGGCATGGAACTTATTCGAAGTCAATTCCACATCCCGAAGCCGAGCCCACACACCATGGCTATAATGGTCCTAAGGGCAGTGGGGACGAGCTGGCTAATAGTGATGCCATACCAATCCAACAACTTAGAGATTAAAGGAGGAAGGGGAAACCTATGGCCAAACTCCAAAAAATGTTGGTATATGCAAATTTCCCCCTCGTCGGGGGTCCACTGTTGTTCGCTGACGCCAGAAATCTTAAGTGTGTATGTCCGAGGTATGTGGAACCTCTTGGCCAAAGACCTGACCTGATCCACCTCTAAGGAGCTATAAACTCCTAGCGTGGGAGGTCAGTGGCGGCCACCCTTCGGGCAGCGCTCCCAACCTCAGGCCCCAGGACGGTCTCCGGGACCAGCTCCCCCTCGGGCTCCCTCGGCAATACTGATGCAGCGCTCTCACGGGGAGAGTCATCGCCTTGGTGGCTGCCGTTGGCACCAGATTGATATTTTGACTGATAAGTGGATCCCTACCTTATGTCATCGTAAGGTGATATGAGAGAAGCCTCGAGACTGTGAGTTTGTTAAAGTGAGTGATCTTATCCTTGCCAATCATCGTTGTTGGAACCTCACTGTCCTCCATCGCCTATTTTCTCCCCCTTAAAGTGGTTGCTATCAGAAAAATCCCCTTAAGTCTTCATCAAGTTGATGATAAAATCATCTTGTGTTTTACAAAGAATGGGAAGTACTCGATGAAGAGCGGGTATTTCCTAGCGAGAGCCCAAGCCCAAGCCAATTAATGGCTTGGATGCTCGTCAAAACAAGTTAACCGCCTTCACTTGCCTAGTCCTGTATGGAAGAAGCTTAGGAAAGTTCCTATTCCTCCAAAGGTTAAAATTTTTTTATAGCGTGCCACCTCTGATGCGTTGGCTATGAATGCTCTCCTCTCAAAGAAGGGTATTGTTCCAAATCCTCTCTTTCCCCGTTGTTCTTTGGATGAAAAAAGTGTCATGCACATGCTTTTTAAATGCTCTTTTGCTAGAGAAACCTGGATAGCAAGCAATTTGGCTCTAAGATCATATGACATCCGTCAGCATTCTCTAGCAAGTTGGATTTTGGTGGAGTTTCAAAATTTTGGGTCTCCCCTGCATCAAACTAATTGGTTACAGGACTTTGTGATCCTTTGCTGGGAGCTTTGGAAGGCCAGGAATGCTTTCTTATTCAAAAGGGAGTAACTTCTCTCCACCTCAGGTTGTGCAAAAATGTGCATTACTTTCAGCATAGTAGAGACTGTTAGTTGCCAATACTAACCTGCAGAACATAAATGTCAATCCTCCTCCTAGTTCCCTAACTTTATATTGGGTTCCCCCTCCGCCAAGATGGCTTAAAGTGAATGTTTATGCGAGCTTCTCTCTGAAGACATGAGACACCACTATTGCATGCATTATTAGAGACAATTTTGGTTCAATCATCTTGGGGCAAGCTAGGAAAATCTTATGTACTTCTACCTCCATGGCAGAAGCTTTAGCTTTACATCTTGGCTGTTCCAAAGCTTCCAATTGGAGAAGGGGTAGTTTCATTTCTGAATCAGATGCTAAAGATGTGATGTCTTCTCTCTACAACTTTAGGAACGCTACTCAAGACAGTTCTTGCTGTCCCTTTGGTGTAATCTGCTATGACATCTTTTGTTTAACCAGGTCCCTTACGGCTTTTGAGTTTACTCACTCCCCGTGAATGTAACACCCTCATGGACAGCTTTGCCAAAATGGTGCATCAGACCCAAGCTCTGGGAGGCTCTGTTGATGTTTTTGACTATCTGAATGAAAGCATTATTTCTTAATTACCAAAAAAAAAAGAAATATATAGCATTGGAACACATTTTGTTGGGAGCCGGCCCAAACTCTTTAACATACAAATTGTGATCTCCTCTTAACAAAACCGTCCCAACTCGCTGTGAATCGCGGGCTACGTGACCGATCACGAGTGAGCACGCCACTGCGCCAGCAGTATTGGTTGCGTAGCCCGCGCGATAGAGCAGCAGATCCCGAGTGGCCCCCGCCACCCCTTGGACACCCGCCGAGAAAAAGGATGTAAAAACTAAAATGTCCTATGCGTCAAGATTTCACTCCTATTAAGCACCGTTTCTCTGTCTCAAGCTTTTCTCTGCCTTTTCGTCCCTCTCCCTTCCGCGAGAGAAATAGTGCAGAGCTCGAGCTGCAGAAGAACAGAAGCAATGTCTGCAATGACGTGTCTTCTCAGATGTATCTCTTGACCAGAATCTGATAAATTCAACTAATATCTATTCCAGCGCTGTCATGACACTGAGCTTTGAGCAAAGTAGGGAAACCATCTCATAGAACCCCAATTACATTCGCGCGCAAAAATCTTCAAATCATAGCTACGGAAATTCCGTAAATGGACATCCTCTTCGCTCAGATCCAAGCTGATCTGCGCTCGAATGATGCTCTCCGCCAGTCCGGTGCTCTTCTCCAAGCTCTCCAACAGTCAGCAGCCGGCAGAGATATTTCCATCATCGCAAAATCCGCATGTGAAGAGATCGTCGCGTCTCCAGCGTCTGCCGTCTCAAAGAAGCTCGCTTTCGATCTCATCCGATCGACTCGACTCACCACTGATTTATGGGAAACTGTATGTACCGGCATCCGCACAGATCTCGACTTCCCCGACCCTGATGTCACTGCCGCTGCTGTCTCTATTCTCGCTGCAATACCTTCTTATCGTCTTGGTAAGCTCATTACAGATTGCAACAAGGAGATCTCCAATTGCTTTGATTCTCCCAGTGATAATCTCCGGTACTCCATTACCGAAACCCTAGGCTGCATTCTAGCACGAGATGATCTTGTCATTCTTTGCGAGAACAATGTAAATTTGCTGGATAAGGTCTCAAATTGGTGGAGAAGGATTGGGCAGAATATGCTTGATCGATCCGATGCTGTTTCTAAGGTTGCGTTTGAGTCCGTAGGCAGGTTATTTCTGGAGTTTGACTCGAAGAGGATGAGCCGGTTAGCAGGGGATAAGCTTGTTGACAGTGAAAATTCGCTTGCTATCCGTTCTAATTGGGTTTCATCCATGGTTGATTTTGTCTGGAAGAAGAGAAATGCCTTGATGGCCAGGTCTTTGATTCTCCCGATTGAGAGCTTTAGGGTTATTGTATTTCCACTTGTCTATGCAGCGAAGGCTGTCGCTTCTGGTGCAGTTGAGGTTTTTCGGAAACTCTCAAAATCTCCTGGAAATGCTAGTAGCAATGCAACTCCGGATTTGAGTAATGCGGAAAAGGTTGTAGGGGTTTCAGACGTGGTTTCGCATCTGGTTCCTTTCTTAGCGTCATTGGATCCGGCTTTGATCTTTGAGGTGGGAATTAACATGTTGCGTCTAGCGGATGTGCCTGGAGGTAAGCCTGAATGGGCTTCTGCATCTATCACGGCGATTCTCACTCTTTGGGACAGGCAAGAATTCTCTTCTGCTAGAGAAAGCATCGTTAGAGCTGTTGTTACAAACCTACACCTTCTGGATCTTCATATGCAGGTTTCCATCCAATCAAATTGTCTCCTCAAGTGATTGTTTGTTTACCAATCTGAGATTATAGGGGCCAAAGCTTAATGCCATAAAGAACTGTAGTAACTTAGAAAAATACATGCAAGTTGGTTCCCTTTATAGCAATGATAGGTTAAATACTAATGTAGCAAGTGAACTGGTTATTTAATTTATACATAGCTTAATTTTTTCAATGTTGTTAAAAGACTATGCTTCTGTGTACTGTACCCACCAGGTTTTATGTACTGGTTGATGGAACACTTTTGCATGGATAACCTAGAAGCCATTACAAGCTTTCTGCAATATATCTGACATTTATGAAACTTGCAGATGGATGTGATTTGCTCCTTTTACCTTTCTATAAGGGAAAATATTGCCCATATCCATATCAATTGAAAACCTTAACCTTGTTATTGCTATAATTGTACTTTCTTCCATAATAATCATCTAGGGATCTAGCTTCTTCATTTCTATTGTTGCTTTAATGAGCTGATCTCATAACAAACTAAGCTGCAAATATTTGTTCTATTTCCAAGTAGTTAGTTAGGTGGCCATAAGGATTTGACAGAAGTTAAATGTCAGCTACCAACTTGAGGCAATCCTCCTCTATTTGGACTTTCGGCTGATAGAATAAGACAATCTCAACACTCAGTTATGTAATGGTTGAGATGTAACTAATGGCTTATGAACTGCATTTACCCATTGAGTGGGTCCCATCTAAGGTGAATCGTAATTCATAGAATAGGCTCAGTTATATAATAGTTACTCCCTATTGTTTTACAGCAAGATCGTTGAAGAATGGGAAGTTGCTTATTTTATGGCCTTTTATTAACTGAAGCTTAATCCACTACTCATCAGATGTTATAATTTGTTGCTATTTTGTGGTTTATGCTCATAGCAAGGTTTAAGATGTCGATGTTGGTGGAAATGTCGGTCATCCAAATATAAGAAACATGTCGGAAATATCATATGGAAATATTGTAAATATTATAGACATGGTGGAAACATTGTAAAATATGCAAAATATAGAATGATATTTTATGAAATGACAAAAGAAGCATAGGCACACCTTTTTAAATTATTATCTTGTTACAAATTATTAAACAAAACTAAGAAATTAAGGTTACAGACAAAAGAATATGTACTGAAGTTGCCCTGTAAACCTTAAAATTTAGAACTTCATGATAGAATTAGTTAAAGCAAAATTTAAACTCATAGAAAATGTAAATGGTTGTAATAGATCAACCAAATAATCTATTACAGGAAAAAAAAAACTATTATTTAACTTCATGTTTGGAATGAATATTGAGCTAGCTCAAAGTTGTAATCATGTAAGTTAGGTGCACAATAACTTGTTACTTCACATATCTACAATATCGTCACCAACTTATGTTATAATACTATCTCTTGTACTCCACATGGTACTGATAGTGTTCACTAGGGAATATGTCAATTCTAGTAAAATTTCATGTTGCTACCCATGGAAGTGAAAATGGAAATATGTTGTGGATATCCATGGAAATGGAAGTCAATGTTATTCTTCCACGTAGGTCTGGTAGTGTTCATTGGGGAAATGTCGATTCCAGTCAAATTTCGTGTCACTACCCATGGAAATGGAAATATATTAGGGAAATTACGGACATATTAAACCGAGGCTTATAGTAGAATTGTGGAACTGTATTTGTGAAAGCTTGTTAGTTAGTTACATGTTTATCTACATTTGTGCTCCTAGATTGGTCAGTTCAACTATCTCGAGATATTAATGCTTATTGTTTTATGACCTTACATCATGGACTGACCAGTCTTTTTATCATTTTCCAATAAAAAGAAATTAAAATAAATAAGAAAAACAACTACTGCTGCCTTTACTTAGCACACAATGAGTCCTAATCCACGATCTATGCACTCCAATTGCAAACCTTATAGAAAAAATTGTGAATAAGTGATTCATTCTTATCATGCTTGCAGTGTTTTTTTGGATCAATTATACTGTTATTAATAGATGATTGGAGATATATTTATGCCCTGATATAATGTATGGTTTTAGGTTTCCTTGTTCAAGAGGTTGCTCCTTATGGTCAGAAATCTGAGGGCAGAATCAGACCGTATGCATGCTCTGGCATGTATATGTCGAACAGCGCTCTGTGTTGATCTTTTTGCAAAAGAAAGTGTCCGAAGAGGACAAAAACCCCTTCCTGGAACTGATATTGCTTCGCTTTTTGAAGATGTAAGGATAAAGGATGACCTCAACAGTGTGACAAGTAAAAGTTTGTTTAGAGAGGAGCTAGTTGCTTCCCTGGTGGAAAGTTGTTTCCAGTTATCTCTTCCGCTCCCTGAGCAAAAGAATTCAGGTACAGAGAGCAGAGTCATTGGAGCTTTGGCCTATGGAACTGGTTATGGTGCATTGAATTGGACAGAGCCAGCATTGGAAGTGGTAGAAGTTTGTAGGCCTTGCGTTAAATGGGACTGCGAGGGGCGAACTTATGCTATTGATTGTTATTTAAAGTTGTTGGTTAGACTGTGCCATATATATGATACTAGAGGAGGTGTTAAAAGGGTTAAAGATGGTGCTTCTCAGGATCAGATTCTAAATGAGACAAGGTTACAAAATTTGCAGCGTGAGCTTGTTAAAGATTTACGTGAGGTTCGTCAAATAATTCTTTCAGAAATTACATTGCTATCCTTGCTAGTATTATTTTACTCACGTGAGCTTCCTAAGGCATTGTTCATCAAGAAGTTGCTTTTATTCTCGCTCTGTGTGTTCACTAGACTATTTTGTATGCTACTGCTTCCAATGCATTAATGTGTTGTTTAATGCTCATCAAGTGTGGTGTAGTAACTGGTAAGTTGGAAGTAGGATGGATTATCATTTTACAGCATTTGTATGGCATTTTTACTACCATATACCATAATGTATCAAATGTTCTCTAGTTTGTTACCTGATTGATGGGATGATAATGCTAAGTTTATCATTCATTATTTGATTACATGTACAGCACTGGTAATCAATAATAAGAAACACAACATCCCAAAGGTTTGGAATAAATGGAACAAATACAACACCAGGCTGACCATTCCAGTAGAATAAATCACATGCTAAAGCTTACAAATTAGCCTCTGGGCTAGGTGCCCCCAAACCAGAACATCCCATCCCTTGCTAGAGCATCTGCAAGACTAATTGTTGCCCTTGGAGTCTACCTGAACAAGCAATTCGGGCTTAAGTCAGTGTCTTTGCTTCTCTAAAAAAGAACCCAAGGGGCCAAAGAACATCTATACTTAAGGATCACAAACCAATCACCACTTGGCGGTCCCCTTACATCATCAACCCATTCCATCCCGAGAGGAATCCAGCTCGGTCCTTGAAGAAATGCAAGAAATTCAACCTTTTGTGAAGCTCTTTCACCTGCAGGCCTGAGTCACTGAGCAAGATATTTCCAACATGGTGTCTAATGATCCCACCAGTTGCCAAGGGCCTACAATTTCTTATATGGCATCCATCAAATTTCATTTTTATCTTGCTCAACTCTGGAGCTTCTGATATATTGATCTTAGCTATCTTCTGGTGGCAGAACCAGCCACCATTTGCTACCATTTCAGGATAGAGCCCATTATAATCCCTTTGAAGTCAAAAACAAAAAAGTCCATCTGAACTCATCCCTGGTCGTTACTCAATGTGTCACTCTGACCATTACAGTGTCTCAGGATAGAATCCTTTGTGTTCCCTTTATGCTCATCCCTAGTTATTACTCAATGTGCCATGCTTACCTTTGATGAGTCCCATATTAGTATTGATGTCTTGTTCCTTGTTCACTAATATTTTTATTTTTTGATAATTTCCTTGTTCACAAATATTCTCACATTTATTATGCAGCAAATGCCCAAAATAACTGCTGCTTGTGCACAATGCTACATGATCCCCTCTTAATGGATATTTCTATTTTGATCCTTCTTCTTAATTTACAGAACCTTTTTTGCTGTGTTATATTTTTGTTATTATTCTAATTTTTTGAGTATTATCTTAACATAAGTTTTTCCCACTTGTTAGGTGAACACCCCAAGAATATCTGCCCGCCTTATATGGGCCATTGCAGAACATATTGATCTGGAAGGTCTTGATCCACTTCTGGCAGATGATCCTGAGGATCCATTGAACATTATCATATCAAATATCCACAAAGTATTGTTCAATGTAGATTCATCTGCAACTACATCAAATAGGCTCCAGGATGTGCAGGCAGTTCTTCTATGTGCTCAGCGTTTGGGATCACGCCATCCTAGGGCGGGGCAACTGTTGACTAAGGAATTAGAAGATTTTAGGAGTAATGGCCTCGCTGACTCTGTAAACAAGCATCAGTGCCGTCTTATATTGCAGAGAATAAAATATGTGACAAGTCATCCTGAAAGCAGGTTAAGTGCTGTAATTATTTTGGTTAATGTTGGCATAAAAAAGGACAGAATTTTTTATTAATATTATTGCTTTCCTTCTTTCTAATTTGTGAAAAGTTCTATGAATGAGACATATGGGTGAGTCTAGTATTTTAAGGAACATTACTTTAGAACGAGCTATGTTTGTAGGGTAGATCATCTATTAGTTATTATTGCTCCATGTTTCCTATTATTGCTTGCTGTCTATGAAAAATTGCTCTGGATTCTGAACATGGAAGTTGTATAGTTGTATTTTCTCCCATTTTAGTTCCTCTCTCTTCTCTCTCAGACGTGTTGCATTTAATAATGGGAGCTGTCTTCATCCATCTGGATCTATTTTGTATGACCTTTTCTTTTCATAAAACAGAATTTCATGATTTTTTTTGGGTGAGGTGTGGTCGGGGAACATATAATTATTTCCTCTATTTTTAACCATACTCATCAGGAAGAATTTGTTGACTTCAACCAATAAAAAGAGAAATTGTTGAATTTTTGAAAGCTAGAGTGAGTCAATCACTATTTGGCAATAAGAATGAGGTACAACAAAACATGAACATTTATGTAATGACAAATGTGAGCATTGATTCATATGATGTTTATATTATTTTAATGTTACTAGAAGTGAAATAAGAAAGTGCCACACAATGTTCTCTTTAAATATGTCCATTGGTATTGGCAAGCTACCTGATTAATAACCAAGAAGTACTGAAATTATATGTACTCTAATCCTCTTAATGGAAGACTTGTTGGAACACTTTTTCAATTTGTATGCTAAGTGTTGGAATGTTTTCACATATTTTTCACATTGGTTGTGCTTGCCTAACCCTTAGCCCTTTAGGGGACCCATTTAAAACACTGGAGTTGCCTGTGAGGCACCATGGGGAGGAAAAAAGAGTCGCCTACAATATGCAGCAAATGTTTAAAAAACTCAGTTGCCCCTTCTTCAAAACTCCAAAATACCACACCTCCATGATGCTTAGCATACAAAGGATCTTTGCAACATTGTTGAAGAAGAAACATGGTCGTCCCACCGGCTAGGCAGAACAAAATCAGCTGAAAGCAGTCTTCCTCACTCATTTTCTCCCTCTAATAGAATCTCTTTGATGATATTACTGATCAATAAAGCGACAGTGTTGAAGAGGGAGGTTGCTAGAGGAATACCTTGGCAACCATCTAATTACCTCCTGGAATAATCACCTAAAATTTTCTTTTCTTTTTTTTTTTCCTGCAAAAAAGATAACGTTAATTGCTAGGCAAAAAAGGGATAGGGGGACTGAGGGATTCACATGGGAATATCAAATATGTACAATGAAAAAGAAGTAAACTTGCCTGACTTTATATGCCCACTCTGTAATGTGATGATTGAACCCCAGAGTCATCTATTCCTTTTTTGCAATTTCTCCTCCAGAATTTAGCTTCAGTTTTGCAAGGTCATTCCTGTCTTCTGGTTCTGTCCAGCTTTGGCCAAGGATCTCTTGGCAAGTTGGCAAATTCAAGGTCTCTTGGAGAAAGGGAAAGCTTGCTGGGCAGTTGTGCCTTTATCAGTACTGTGGGCCATTTGGTTTGAGAGGGAATGGGAGATTATTTGATCACAAGGCAAATTCAGAGGAGGGGGTAATTATTAATACAGCAGTAGAAATGATCAAAATCTGGATATCAAATCTCCCATGTTTTGGAGGGGAAGATTTATGTTGATCTTTATGTCTTTTTTGGGGGTCCTTAAGGGATGTGAATATTGTACAGAAAGTCAGAAACTCTTTGTACAGAGGACCATGCATTCTTTTTGTTTTTAATATTAATGCAATGATACTTTACCTTTTTCAAAAAAAAAAAAAAGCAAAATCCTGGAAGCCTCCCGGGAAATTACAAACGTAAAGTATTTGCACCATAAAGAAAGCCCTATCCACCCCAGACTTGGCCATATGATTCAAAGCTCTCGGAATCCATCTGGATGTACAGTTGATAGAAGCTAAGATTTTTCTTATCTCATTGAGGAAGTGAGCGAATCTCCAAGGACCCTTCTCCATGCTCCCACCCAATAATGTTTCTGGAATCCACTTCAGCAAGTAGGGAGTAACCATGGATAGATAATCCGCAGGCCCATTAGAAGAGCTCTTATTTCAGTCTGGGAAGCATTGGCTATAACATTTGGCCCACTGAAAGCCCAGATCACAACACCCTCAAAATTGAGCAGGAAGAGTGTAGAACTTCTATTAGGTTTCTATGCGGGTTCTCATAGCTGATGCCTCTAAACTGCTTTCTGGTTAGTAAGATCAGGCCATAGATATACTCCCAAGGCCTTGAGAGGAGTTGAGCTGTTCTAAAAAATGCTTCTGTTACTTTCCAATAGAGCCTACTTCTAGTCACCAACCTGCAGCCAGACCATTGAACATGCTGCTGCAACCATGGTTCAAAGTATAGATATGATACGCCCCATATCGGGCTTATTGTATCATATCTTTTGGGGTCCGATACACTTGTTTACAGGTGTTTTCGGGAACTCCTTTTTAATGAATATATATATATATATATATATATATATATACATATATACCAAATTTTGAAAAAAAAACATAAAAGCGCATGGTTTTAAGTACCGATACACAGAGGTGTATTGATACTTTGAATCTTGGCTGCAACCACATTCTGATTCCAAAGTTTTGACAGAACCCAGCATTGTTTAGCCTCAATGTTGAAGTTTTCACAATGATGTTTATATTTTCTTTTTCATATTCTTGGTCATTCAACATCATTCTCTGACAAGTATTCAAGAACTTGTTAGTGTATAATCCTAATAATATGTGTAATAGCATTCTGCTATAAGAACCCATACATTTTTTATTTACTGAAAAAGTCAGTTTTGTTGTTTTCTGACTCCTTGGCAATATCTTGTTGGAACTTGGAAAAACTTGATGCCAGGGATGATAAAATCCTTGTGATAAGTATATTTAATTTCTATGCCTAATATTTTTGGGAATAAACTATACTTCAGTACATGATAGTTGTGTTTAATTATGTGTCATTTTCAGGTGGGCTGGGGTTAGTGAAGCCAGGGGAGATTATCCTTTTAGCCACCACAAGCTTACTGTTCAGTTCTATGAAGCATCTGCAGCTCAGGACAGGAAGTTGGAAGGATTAGTTCACAAGGCAATTCAGGAACTTTGGAGGCCAGATCCTAGTGAGTTAACTCTTTTATTGACAAAAGGCATTGACTCTACTGTCCTCAAGGTGCCTCCAAGTGCTTATACTTTGACTGGTAGTAGCGATCCTTGCTATGTTGAAGCATATCATTTGACAGACTCGAATGATGGAAGGATCACCCTGCACCTAAAGGTTAGTATTGTCAAAGCCATTTTGGATGCTTTCTGAGTTCTGTCACTTGGGATTATGTTAACCTTACTGCATATGTGTGCCATGCTTTAATGTATTTATATTGTCTGCCTACCTATTAGCTGCTTTATCTGGATTTATTGATGTCTTTAGTTATCACTTGCGAAAAACCAGCCTATTACGCAGAAGGGGATTAAATCAGATTATGCAGGCCTGCATGTAGAAGGGGATTCACCTCTACACAATTTATTATTAATAAAATCTTACCAGTCACTTGTAAAAGAAAACTTGTGCCAACCTCATTAGTTTTTTTACTTGTGATTCCTAGTTTAGGAGACTATTTTATATTCTTGGTGATGTTATGCTGCAATTAAGTTTATAAGACAGTGTTAATAGGTGAAGAAAAATTGCATTTATGTTCTTTAAAAGCACAAGGTTGATCTAGTAAGTATTTGTGCAATTCATGGCAATTAATGGCCATGTTGATATTGCATCTATAAGGTTCTATTAAGTGCAAGTTCCATGAATCTGCATTGGACAAGTTAAGAGTTATGAGTCAATTTGAGTGGGTTAAAGGTGTTGGCTTTAAGTGGGAATAGACGGTTATTTAATTTTGAAGTGGGACAAGTAAGAAGTTATGATAATGTTGATAGTATAGGGGGTGGTTGTTTATGTGGCTTAAAACTCTCTTACTTTACTGTTTCTAGAGTCCCATAAGAGTTGTGAATGATTCATGAAAAAAAAAATTATTGAGAAACATTTAGAAATAGTTAATTGGAGAATGGATTCTCTCCAAGAAATCCACCTGATGACCCTACTAGTTCTTTTAAATCTGCATATTCTCTCTCTCTTTCTTATCCAAGAAGATAGTCAGGAAAGGGAAAGGGAAAGGGATGGTATAGTGTCTTAGTACCGGAGAGATTGGACGGACAAAGCTCTCCTATTTCAGACGATACATGACACCACCCTAGTGAAGCGATGTGCAATTTGATTAAAAATATTTGTAAGCAGTCATTTTTAAAATGTAATTAAATATATCTGAAATGGAAAATGGCCTTTAGAAATATGAATATTATGTAGAGATGCTTGAGAGAAACAGTCCTTTGGATGGTTTGAAACAGTATCAAAGAGGAATTCAGAGTTTTCTCCTTGGATAATGTGGTGAGAAGTTGTCTTTTCTGGCTTGTTATTCAGCACCGAGAGGCTAGAGCCATCATCCCAGCTTTGGAGTCGTCTCCGTCAAAAAGTGATTAAACTTGTAGTAGTTGCTCATTGGAGAATCCAGGGTTTTCTGGTTTAGAAGCTAAGAGGAAGGGATACTGAGGTATTCTGATCTCATGGGCCGTGGTGGCTTCATTCAAGGAGAGCTGATACCTCTTCTAAGAGGCCTACATCTATATAAAATTTTATTTTCAAGATGGTACCAAGGTTCCAAAACCCAGTTTATAGAGATGCTTTATGAGGAATTTTCTTAATCCTTTCAGGTGATAATTGAGGGAAGAAAAGAATATTTCTTACCTGTAAAAGGAACTATCATCCTCTGCAACATATGACTACCACTCCCACAGATTTAAATAAAAGTAAGATAGGTGATAAAAATTAAATTCAATGGAAAAGGGACAGGGGAGTCGTTTAAATTAAATTTGGAAATAACATTCATATTATGAGCAAACTGTAAAATATGGGGGTGTTCGGCAATTTGTGTGGTTTTGTTTTTGAAGACAAAACCATACATTTTGCTGAACATCTCCTAAGTGGAGAAATTGAAAATGCAGCTCAACTCATTTAATCCTTGTCCCAACTATACAGAGTAGGTTACATGAATCCTATTCTGCCATTCCACTCTGTTCAGTGCCATATACATTTTTAAATTATGGGCCCTCCAATCATTTGATTCATTTCACTCTACAGAGTTGGCCACATGATTACTAAAATAATAATTTTTCACTACTTCAACCCATGTCCTTTTCAGAGGTAGGGAATCTGGAAATATAATTCATGTTGTGGAATTATTCAAGAAAGGCTAATTGCTTTGTATAATTATCTTTATACATGGATTTCAGATCATGTGTCCAACTGATGGTGGCTCAGTTAGTGTGGTCTCTGGCTCATTGTAGTGGAGACTTGGGCAAATCCCACTGCCACCGGGGTTGGGGGGTTATGGATATGGGCACCTCCTCCCCAATCGTGTAGTCCATGCCCATGAACCAAAAAAAAAGCACTTCAAGGGGGTAGATGTTTTGGAACTATGAAGCCACTGCTACTGCTAAAGTCGGTTAAATTTCAATTTAGATTTTATAGATCAGATCCAGCAGACTTTATTGCGCTAGTTAGAAAGTTTCATATGCTTTTTTCCCTTGGTGTCCTCTTATCTCTCCCCTTTAGATTTTAATCAAAAGTTACATCTGTGCCCAAAATAGTTGATTTTTTCGAACCCCTTGTTTGGCTAATGCATCAGCCATCGGTTTAGCAGTTCTTTTTACCCAAAGTATTCACAGTTCCATATCCTTTGTGATCGATTTGAATTTTTTCTTCTCATTGTTGTATTTCTATATCCTGCTTTCCTCATCTAGTAGCCATGCCACTACCAGTTTGGAATCCCCTTCAATAATTAGCTTCCTAAAATTCATGATTCCAGCCCTTTGCACCCCTTCCATAAGTGCCATAACTTCCGCTTTTAGTGAATCACCCTCACCTGCTGGACCTGAGAATAGTGCAAGCACTTTACCATCCCCATCCCCGAATACTCTAATTCCTGACATACCCGGGTTTCCCAAACTGCTTCCATCAAAGTTAAGCTTGATAAACCCTCTTTCAGGAGGAGACCAAGTAGGAACAACAAGTTGCTTATTGATATTTGAATCCGCCACCTCCTTCCAATTTCTAATAATGTCATCAGTGGAGACATGTGAGAAAATTTCTAATGATTTCAGCCAGCGACCCACACTAATCACTATTGATTTGATCAAGACCTTCGTTCTTTCATTCTCTCAAAAATTTTTGCATTTCTTTCTTTCCACACTGTCCACATTATTGCTGCCCTAGCACTCCACATGATTTTACCTATCTTCTTCAGCTAAGGGAAGTTGGACCAAAGAGGCTTTTGATATCAGATGAGTGCACCTGCACTCAAATAAGGAGAAAAACCATTCCCAAATGCCAACAACAAATGGACAGATAATAAATTAATGAAAGCAAGTCTCACCGTTAGCCTTACAAAGAATACACCAATGAGGGGAAAGGCACCACTTTTTCTTCTTCCTTTTTAGACAGTCAAAAGTGATTATTCTTTCATGTGCAACTTCCCAGCAAAAGGCCCCAACCCTAGGTGGGATAGGCATGCGCCACACCTCCCTGACAGGAAAGGATTGCTGGGAACTAAGGGGAGATTGGGTTAAAATTTTGAAGAAAGAGTTACAGGAGAAGGATCCAGAAGAGGAAGGTGTCCAAATTCTTTCATCAGGTTTAGCAGGATCAAGGAAAATTCCTTCGAGGGTATGAAGCAGAGTGGGCACACTATCAAGTTCTGAATCCCTTACTCTTCTAAAGCCAAGGTTCCAGTCAAAACCATTAGTTGAATTTGAAGGGACTAAAAAAGTGGAAATAGGCTCATTCTTGAAGCACGCCAAAGCAAACAAGGAGGGGAATAAGTCCTTCAAAGAGGAGTTCCCACACCAAATCTGATCCCAAAATTTGATTTGATTACCGGAATTTTGATTATACCTTACAAGAGGCAAGAAACAAAGTAGAAACGCTTGTATGGCTTTCCAAGGAGATGCTCTGGTAGCCTTAAGCAGTGAACCAGCATCCCTTCCATTGTCCAAGAGCCCATGTATGCTCACCACCACCTTTGCCCATAGTTTCTCTTTCTTTGGGCATTCTCCATAACCACTTCCCCGGTAGAGATAAGTCTCTTTTTTGGATATTTCCTATTCCAAGACCCCCCTACTTTTTAGCTCTACTGACTATTTTCCAGCATACCCTATGATCCTTTTTTTCCTCCCCCGTCTCCCATACTTAGCTTTCCAGAGTCATGTTTATATATGCAGAATACTTGAAATTGTGGGGGATAATGTACAGCATATGAAACTATAGGGAGATGATCACTAATGCACCAATGTGCTACAGAACAGATGTCAATAGTCCAATATGATGACAAATGGGGCTTTCAAGTACTTGATGCTTTTATGAACACGATATATGCAGTGCAAGCGCTCAAGGATAAGCAAAAATACTATAGGGTGTTTATTAGGAAGAGAAGTTTGTGTTGAAGATTTAGAATAGAATTCAGTTACAATGAGTGACTAGTCAAGGCCAACCATAGGGGTCCCTTAATACACTGTGGATACACTAAAAAGCAATTTAAACACAAATCATATTTCAGATAATCTTGTTCCACTGGAATATTGGTTAAGTAAATAATCCTTTCTACTGACACCAAAATCAAGTCAAGCAACAGTAATCTTTTCACCATAAAATTTCTTATACTATAAATGACTAAAATTAATCTGATCTATCTGCTTCTTTAATAGGATAATAAAGTATTTAATTGCAAGTTAATTGTGTTAAATTATCTTTTTAGATGGTTTTATACCATTAGTATTGGTGCTTTTGCCCATGTCTACACTATGGTTTTGGATTGACTTATCAATGCTTCATATTTATAACTAGATTTTGCAAGCGTTTCTTTGTCATGCCGTTATATGACCTGCAGGGTGTGCTAATCAGTGGAACTTTGCAGGTTTTAAATTTGACTGAACTAGAACTTAATAGAGTGGATATTCGAGTTGGGGTATCTGGTTCACTGTATTTCATGGATGGATCTCCTCAAGCAGTGCGGCAGTTGCGTAACCTTGTTTCACAGGTTCAATTTCTACACTTATTTGTATAGATTTTATTTTCTAGTTTCTATAACTTATGATGAAGTTTGATGGTCTTCGATTTTGTTCCTAGGATCCAGTGCTCTGCAGTGTCACTGTTGGTGTCTCCCACTTTGAGAGATGCGATCTTTGGGTTCAAGTATTGTACTATCCCTTCTATGGAAGTGGTGCTCCAGGAGATTATGAGGGAGATTATTCTGAAGATGATCCACATGTCATTAGACAAAAACGAAGCTTAAGGCCAGAACTTGGAGAACCCGTGGTCTTGAGGTGTCAGCCCTACAAGATTCCATTAACTGAGCTTCTTTTGCCACACAAAATCTCACCTGTTGAATATTTCCGCCTGTGGCCTAGCCTGCCTGCCATTCTGGAGTACTCGGGCGCATATACCTATGAAGGGAGTGGTTTTAAAGCTACTGCTGCACAACAATATGGGGCTTCTCCTTTTTTGAGTGGTTTGAAATCTCTCTCTTCAAAACCATTTCATAGAGTTTGTTCTCACATCCTTCGAACAGTGGCTGGTTTTCAAGTAAGTGTCTAGTCCTCTTTCTTCATACTGATATCCTGTTATGGTTGTTTTCATTTTCTGGTCGTCTTTTTTTATTCAACTTTTTCTACACGTGTTCTTTTTCAAGCATTGGATTTTTTTGAAGCCTGATTTCAAGCATTGGGTGTTACATTTATAGCCCCCAGGATTGACGCATGCTTCTGTTAACTGTTGTTGCTTTCCTCTTTCTGTAACAGCTGTGTTTTGCTGCAAAAACTTGGTATGGTGGATTTATTGGCATGATGATCTTTGGCGCAAGTGAAGTGAGCAGAAATGTTGATCTAGGAGACGAGACAACAACCATGATGTGCAAATTTGTGGTCCGAGCCTCTGATGCATCAATCACAAAAGAGATTGGATCAGATTTGCAGGGGTGGTTAGATGATATTACAGATGGAGGTGTAGAATACATGCCTGAAGATGAAGTTAAATTGGCAGCTGTGGAGAGGCTAAGAATTTCAATGGAACGAATTGCCTTGCTCAAGGCAGCCCAACCACCAGCCCAACCTCCAAAACCTACTGAAGAAGAAGAAGAAGAGGAAAGTGAGGAGAGGAGGAAGAAAAAGGAAAGTGAAGATGGTAAACCCAAGGGACCTTCAACCCTATCGAATTTAACTGCAGAGGAGGCTGAGCATCGTGCACTTCAGGCTGCAGTGCTGCAGGAATGGCATATGCTTTGCAAAGAGAGAGGAACAGAAATTCATTAATTTCAGAGTATTATTATTTTTTATTTGTCTTGCCCTTAAGGTGTGATTATGTTGATTTTTGGGATTTAGTTTGTTAGTCACGGGAAAGTGTGGTCAGGAGTTAACTTCCTATTTTGTTTTTTAGATTTGATTTTCTGGTGCATCACTAAAGGGTTGTTTATTAGTTTGTTCAAATTGAGTGATGTCGTCTGGTTATAAGATGGGTGGTATCATTCGTGGTGCATCGGCGGCAGCAGTTTTGAAGGTCGTGGGGAGCAAGGGATACGAAGATGGAGCCTACCTGATTCTTCACAATGTGCGGTTGTGGTGATTCCATGGAAGACCACAAAGATGCAGTGCTCATAAGTACCTTGATACTAATGCGGTCTTAGATTTGATGGTATGTATATGGCTTGTTCCCCAAGGGCTAAGGGTGAAACTTACACGCTTAGCTTTAGGGAGACAATTAGGGCAGAAGCATTCTTGGAGAACCCGCCCCCACCCCGAAATTATACCATATTCTATTTTCGGTCGTTGCGGATGATGACTGCATCGATGTTTTTCTACTTCAACAATGAATCGGCAGGTCCGACCTTAATGCCCACAACTGTCAAATTCATTCTTTTTTTATATTACAAATTACACATGAATTACGTCGTAGAGACAGAACAGGGTGCATATGTGGTCCATTGGCCTTATGATGGAAAGCTACAGTGGCATTGTCACATTCATTATGATACAGACATACCATGTCTAATATTTGCACTCCAACCATTCGTCTTCTGGCTTCTGGGCGCCAAGGGTTTGAGTAAATTACAAAGATGGGTCAGTATACATACATACCATGTCTAATATTTGCACTCCAACCATTCGTCTTCTGGCTTCTGGGCGCCAAGGGTGAGTAAATTACAAAGATGGGTCGCACTCCAACCATTCGTCTTCTGGCTTCTGGGCGCCAAGGGTTTGAGTAAATTACAAAGATGGGTCAGTAGGGGGGTGGGGCTCCCCATCGGGATCTCCATTCTTGCGGGAATCCCCACTTCCCGTGATTTTTAATATCAATTATTTTATTTTTTATTTAAAAATTGAAAATAAAATAATTAAAATTTACATTCTTATTAAAAATATTCAAATATATTCAACAATGATTTTTAAAACCGACTCGGAGACCAAACTGGTCAAGGGTCCAATTACTGGGTTGAATGATCCAACCGTTTGAACCAAACAGTCCATTTTGACAAATAAAAAAAATAAAAACAGTCAAAACCATTTGAATGATTTACCACCCGGGTCAACAGTTTACTCACCCAAGATGGTCCGAGCCATCTGAAGTATTAGGAAGGATAGGCTGGATACCCACCTAATCTTGAAAGTTACATTTTCACGCTTGTGAATTGAAATTTTGCTTTGGAACCAAGGCCAAAGCAAATTCTAGGGCTTAAAAACAATTACTAATTTAATAATAACTGCAATAATGACAATTTAACCATTCAACCATTGCATGCTATATTATAAGTAGACGTGTCTGTATCAAATTTCAATCTCAACACTAGATGATACCCCAATGACGAACCTAAGTTTCATTTTGTTTTTCTATTGGTAAATATCAACATCTATAAAAAAATAAACTACGGTTCATTTTCCCATTCAATGTGATAGCATCTACCATAAGTAACATGAATGTTTAAGAGCACATGGTATGACATTGTTTAGCTGGTTGATTTCTTTCTGGCACTTCTCTCCGATCCATGCTTTCTCAGCTAACCAAGGTCATACTTCCTAACTTTGATCAGGTAACACCTAAATCTTGCTCCCGGCTGCACACAACAAACATTCTATAATTTTGAACCATCTAAGATTTTTTTTCGCTTCTTCCCATTAGCAACATATGATGAGACCCACAAAGAGAGAAACAGTAAAGGAGCTGATCAGTCTCACTCGTTTGTCAATCTGCACAGGGCCAACGACAAAATGAAAGAAGGTGATGCTTTCACAGAATCAGGGTTCTACGCAAATAATTTCTCGTATCCATCTTGAATGATACCTCCCCAATAAGTTTAAACTTTAAAGCTCCTTTTTAACACAATGTATATCCTAAGATAACCAATTTGCTTTGCTTATCTCATCGCCTCAATTGTAAAGCATCTTTTTTACCCACTTTTTTCTTGCTATATGTACTAGGCAATTCTCAAAATGGAATCGATTTGTCCACTTTGCTTTACATGTTGAATTTCCGAGGGACAGTGTCAAAATCATCAAAATCAAATCTATGACGCTCCCTCCCAGCCTGGGTACAGGTTTAATTAGATGGTTAAAAACTGTCTTGTACTTGACAAAGAACATTCATAGTCGACATACCTTTGCCAGGTAAGCAGGACCACATGAGATATGTTCATCCACAGCAGTAAGCTTCTTTGACAACGCCATTATCCTGTAAACAAGGTACACCATCGATCCCTTCATACTGGTACTTTCAGCCATAAGTTAACAGATTGAATTCTCGTCATATTATTCATCAAGGATTTTCACGGGTGAACACCCCCCCCCAGGCGTGCACGTGGGAAAAAAAAAACAGAAAATAGTATGCAATGAAATGAAAGCAAACACAGGGAAAAGGCACACTTTTTAATCTGTCCTAAATGTTACAGAAAATATGATCTCAAGTCTTGTTTAGACTAGAGTTTCATTAGCCAACTAGCTAATGTTTGCAGAGTTACATACCTTTGAATTGATGAATCAATATGATCTATCATTTGACTTTTGACATGTCTTATATTTTTTAGGATCCTCATGAAAGCTGACCATTCCATCCTTCTGATTGATTGTTGCAAATATCTCACCATCTTGAATTTGGAGAAAGAATACTAGAATTGAACCCATACCTAAACAGAAAAGCACCAAAACAAATTACAATCAGTACGGACTAAAGTTTCAAAGATACCATTTGAAGGACATACATCTCTGCTTCCTTGGGGGTATTCAGTTGTACTGTGATAGCAATATCTTGAAGTGAAAGAGTTAAATATGTCTGAGTCAATCTCTGGATATTTCTCTTATATAGAGATGATACAACCTGTTTCACTAATCCAAGATTGTTGTCCCGACACAAAAGACAAGCTCTTTAGATGAAGATTTCTAGCAGTAAGATTCTGTTATCCCAAGGAGCGGAATCCAATGGATTATTTCCAAACACCTCTGAAGGTACTGAAACAATGTCTCCCAGTTTTCCTTAACAAGGTGAAAGGAGGGAGAGATCCATCGTATGGACACCAAGAAAGCAGCGGAACGGGGTGGGCGAATTTCAAAAATTTCTCTCATCCCTATCATATTCCCTGATTTTAGAATACAACATTCAAGGATCTAATCGAACCAAAACCGAATCAGATCTGAACCAAAGAGAAAGGGAAGGGTTATACCTGATATGGAGAGTCGGTATCTCCCAACGTCGGTGTTCACGCCCAAAGAATACTCCCAAGATTTGCTCCCACTGAACATGACGCAATGATACTGGAACAGAACCAACAGTGTTCGTCCTACGAACCAAATTCTTCACAAGAATTCGATGGAAGCGAAGAGCACCGTACACAATCAGCCTTTCAGCAAAGATTGATATCAAGAACACCTTCTTGATCTTTCCCTCTCAGAGAGATCGAACCAGGCAGTGAATGGCGGCGACGGCTGGAGGAGAACTCTAGAGCTGAAGTTGGCGTATTTTCTTTTCTTCTCTCTAGGGTTTCTGAGATCCTATCTCAAATTGCAAGAGGATTTTTCTGCTAAACCCTTGGTTCGAATTCTTGTAATTCAATATTAGGGTTTCTCATCTTTCTTAGTGATTAAGAAACCTCCTATCTGCAGATTAGGTCAGCCCACTATATTTGAATTTGGTCTCCAAGAATGGATAGGGTCAAGACCCAATCCTTTGGCTTGCCCTAATCTCAGATCCGCCCCTTAAGTGGGTAATTAAATCAGCCAATTCGAAATGGGCCTTGGGTTCACTGGAGAGCCCAATGAACCCCTTGAGCCCATCACATGGACTCTATGGGCTCAACACTTACACTAAGTGGTCCCTGGGTCAAGCCATCTTATAAAAACCCAAGGACTGTGGGCAGATGCAAGATTAACCCATCAGGCATAACCCTAAATGGCCTTACACTTAACCTCTCAGCCCATAATGATCAAACACTGCCCGACAAGAGAGAACCTCTCCCTCAGCTGCAAGGAACAGTGTTGCACTCTCTGCTCATATGGATCCCGGGAATTAAAACCATTTGCAAACATTTTGAAACCGTATATATCTATATATCTTATATAAATTTTGCAAAACAAAATTCCAACGATTGAAATCAACTGTCGGCAGTTTGGTTTCCATCAGAGATAGTGCATCCCCGATCATTACCTTTGCCCGACAAAGGGGCTGATCCTATCACTATGATCACCCACTCAGATGAATTCTCAGACTGTCCCAACATACCCAGGTTTTGACCCCCGCTAAGGATCTCACTGATTGGCATATCAAAGACAACCTAGCCCAATCCGATACCTAGTGCAATATCATAATCGAGTCTAGGGGATAGGTGTAACTTTCCAGTTTTGCCCATCAAGCACCAAGGTCCAGGGCAATACTAGAAATCTGGTCCGATTCAAAAATTCAAGTAATCCTACACTGCATGTGCTTTGGGTCTCACCCTGACAGCTGAGACAGGCCACCCCAACAGTTGGCAGCACACCAGTGTCAGCCTTGGCAGGATAAATCTCCCCAGACTTATCTAATGGCTGTGAACATTCTAAACTAACACGAGTCTCATTAAGTGTCCAGTTTAAGGGTCTTACATAGAAACATACCACACAACATGAATCAAACATGCACTTTATTCATTTACACTAAATGTCAAAAGTACATCAAAATTGATTGGAGCTAAAGGCATATAAAACTGTCTAACACAAGGATCATATAAATCAATGTTAACTTATGGAAGAAAACAAAGTAAAATATAAGAAAGCTCATGCATTGAAATTTCTCCTTGTTTGTCTCAATACAACTTTGTAATTCTGAAAATTCCCCGGTGCCGTAACTATTTACCAAGTCAATGTAAGGCTGCAAAAGGATTTGAATAGTTAAACAATACAATTTAAAACTTATGATGCTGCAAGGAAAGATGGAAAATGATATACATATTACATAATAAAGCAAATAAAAAATTACACAGGAGACACATTAAAAGCCCAACTTATTTGTGCAGAAGAGAGAAATTTCATCTCAGAATATGTATGCAGTTACAGTACAAGTAGTATAAAGCACGAATACAAACCACCAATGAAAAGGTTTACAAGAAATAAAATAGAAACATTTGACAAAGGTTGTCAGACATCAAGTTGACAAGAAATGACAAACAATCATACTTGGGAAGTTAGGAGCATTGAATCCATAATCAAACTGGCAAATCAAAGTAACAAGATGAGAGTTGTTTGTTGTGTTTCCCGTTACACTTCTATGGTTGCACCACAAGATGAAGATACATGGACGTTTGCTGGAGAAGTCACGCTTAAGAGCAAACACTGTCTCACCGTTGTGAAATATGCAAAGTCTTCATCATGAATTCACCAATGGAGATCCATATATCTTCATCTTGTTGTGCAATCAGAGAACACACAATCCTGTCTAGTAATGCAGCATTGAACCAGGTATATGACAATTGCAAACAGAGAACAAAACAGACAATGCCGTCTAGTAATGCAGCGTTGAACCAGGTATATGACCATTGCAATTTTCGTTGTAAGTGAACCTAGTGAGGAACTATCAATTGACATGGATTCTAATATCATTTCTCCGTAAAAGTCAAAGATTAGCCTCTTGGTTTCCGTATGAATTTGGTGACCACTAAAGGCAAACTTGGTGAAGACATCACTAACTTTGAAGTCAACTCAACATAGCTTAGCCTTAATCCCAACTATTTGGTATGTTACATGAATCCTGTCCCACCATTATGCTCTATCAAGAGCCATGTTTTCGGTCAAATTATAAGCCTATAAATCATTACTTATCACTCTCAGACCACATTTTCCTTGGTAACTGGAGAAAATATAAGTAGATGCAACTTGGCTGAGTTGCTAGATAGGAAATTTGTTGCAACTGATACATGGACAAGTACATGTGGTCACAACAAACTTGGCTGAAAACTAAAATCCATGATAATGCATACAGGTCAGTGTTTTAAAAGCGCAAGGGCCAATTTGCGCCTGAGGCACAAGGTGCAAGGTGAGGCATGCGCCTTTTTAAGCAAGGCGCAAAATTACAAAAAAAAAAAAGCTAAAAAATCAAAAAGAAAAAAAAATAAAAAAAACCAATAATTTAAAAAAAATGCAAAAAAAATATTAAGCATAATGTTAATAAAAAATATAACCTTAAATTTTAAAATAAATGTTTTAAAAAACCTAATCTAAAATTAAAATACATAAACATAACATGTAAAGTGTATTCAAATGAAAATTTAAAAATAAAAGCAAACATATAAAGCATTTTCAAGCATGTAAAACCCCCAATCTCTTTTTCTCCTTAATTGCATTGCTTCAAGTAGCTAGTGTGATGTAAAACATATTGCATTCTTGATTCTATGAGTCGCCTTTGTACCATGCCCCTTGAGGCAAGCCCGAACAAATCTATGTTAGGGTTTGAAATTCTTATTTTTCACATAAAAAATAATGATTTTATAACTTTCATTGCCTTTTAAGAAGATATTTTATTGCAATGAATGAATGAACAACATTAGCAAATAGGGGGTTCTCGGAACGTTAGACTACAAAAAAAAAAAAGCAAAAAGCGCAAAATTTTAAAAAGGCGCACGCCTAGGCTCCTTTTAAAAGGGGTGCACCTAGGACCTGGGTGAGGCACATACCCCTAAATGCGCCTCGCCTGAGGCACGCCTTTTAAATCACTGATACAGGTGCTAATATG
This sequence comes from Nelumbo nucifera, assembly GCF_000365185.1. The sequence continues at coordinate 4,512,381 of NW_010729079.1, forward strand.
TGTCAACACAGTACACCAATATAAAAAACATGGAACACAACTCAACCTAAAATTCCATCCGGATGAGTCTGGCATGGAAAGTGATATTAATCCTTCTATAATCTAAGATCATAACAAACAATGTGATGGAACCAATTCATCAGAATGGTCTCAATGTATGGAACCATTTTTTCCTCCCTTTCATTTGTTTTCACCTTCACCTTTGAACATTTTGGAACTATTCTCTTCCCCATTGACAGGAAACGGGGAAGCTTTTTTTGACCTACACCAACACTACCTTTTATATATAGAAAGGTAAAGTATTGTGTATTGCTATAGTAGAGATGTATAACACGTACACCAAATCCTTTGTACAAAGAGAATCTGTACGACAGGAGTGAAAATCAGATGAGGTGATCCTTAACAGAATAGTTGGCACCCTCAGATCTTGGCTAGCTGTGCATCACCTTTTAATAACAAAAGCAAAATGAAAGAACTCCTACATATATCATTGGAATAAGAGTTGCACCTTTGGGTACTTATGAGTCCGGATCTGCTCCTCACACTTTCCTCACAGCATGTGTCAGCCGCACATCAGGAACATCTCCCGTACTTGTATGTTATTATTCATGGGAGATGTTCCCAATACACGATGGGATGTGGATGTGAGGTCGGTGTGAGGAGAAGATCCCAATTCAGTACTTATAGGAGAGGAATTTGAGACTCAAAGATTTCATCTTGAGATGATGAACCACAGTTGCTGGATTTTCCTGCAGAAGAACACAGATAGACATTTATTGGACACCACCTGAAGGTCCTGAACTGGGTTGCATAATGTTAAATGATGGATGCTGTTTGGTTAGCCAAGGTCCATCAGGTCTGGGTGCTGCTTTCAGAGACCATCATAGAATTTTCAGCTATTTGGAACAGCAGGTGATGGATTTTCCTTAAAAGGTCACGCTTCTAGCTCTCTTGCAAGGGTTAAGACTTTGCCTATTCATCAGGATGGGATGGAATGGGAGATTTCCAAATAGTCATTGGTAGGGCTGTCAATGGTCTGGGCCAACCAAACAGACCTGACCTGACCTGGTACATAGGGTCTGGATATGCAATCTGAGTTCATATTAAGTGTTTATAATAGGTTAGCCCTGGTTGTTCTAACAGTTCTTTTACCCTATCATGGGGTGAAGGATTTTCCACATACTAATAAAATTTTGCTGATTGTTAATGATAAAAAAATGAGTATAGAAAAAAATTAGAAATGTTGAGATGGAAGAGTGGGGAAGCTAAATATGATAGAACAAGAAATGAACTTATCCGAAGGAACCTACCAATAGGTGTCAAAATGAGAAAAAGTAAACTAAGATGACTTCGTCATGTGCAGACTGCAAGAAAACCATCTACAGCTCCAGTGAAAATTTGCTACAAGTTGATAGGTCTAGATGAACTGGGGGAAAACCGAAAACCAAAAAGGACATGATTTGAAGTAGTAGAAATGATGTAAGACTCTCTAATTTAACAATTGATATGGCACTGAACAGAGAAGAATGGCAGAACAGGATTCATGTAGCCAAACTTTTTTTTATCAGTAACAGAATCAATTCATTAAAAAATTCAGTTGTGCTTAGTTGAGACATTGAAAAAATTCACCAAACACAAGGCTACAAAATTGTCTTTAAAAAGGACATGGATTAATGTATTACTCGTCACAATTAATTGTTTCTATTTGCCTATAAAATGTTGTTTATCAAGCCTAGGGATGCCAACGGGCCAGGTTAAATGCTAAATCCAGTTTGGGTCGGGTTAGGGTTTTAGGTCCTCAACCAAAGTCAGTTTAGGTTTCACTGACCCAAGCTGTCAGGTCATGACATACCATATTGAAGTTTAGGATTTTATTTTCATGTTTGTTTTGGCTTTTCTTCTTTCACTGTGGAGAAACTGAGAAAGCAACACCATGGAACCCATAAACCAAATTCCAGCTTACATTAATAGCTCTTGATTTTTCAAATGTGTTATAAAAAATACAATTGAAAGACTACAAGTTGGGTCAGGTCGGTAGCAGGTTGAACCTTATTAGGTCGGTTTGGGTTCAAGTAAGACCAATGGAGGGACAGATTAGGGTGAAGGTAAATCTGTACCAAAGCCAACCCATTGACATCCCCAGTCAAGCCAAATCTGAGTTAACCCAGAGTGCCAGACAAACCCAACCAAGACTTAACTCAACCCTGAGTAGTACTAAAGTTGAAGAATTAACATCTTGGGTTGGGTATCCTTAGGTTTGGGTTGATCATAAACCTTAACTAACTCATCCAATTTGAACTCACATCCTCTGTACCACCAGCCAATAGCAATCTGCCACACCATCTTGAAAAATGACTTTAATTTTGAAATGGAAAATTACAGGCTGGCGTAGCAGATTTCTATTGGTCTGATGCAGAAAATTTTCTGCACCAATGGTGCAGAGGATTTGAGTTCATCCGATTTGCACTACCAAATAACCAAATAAAATTAGAGGCACCATTAGAAGTTTCACCCTAGGGCAGAACTCAACAGATCATATCACCTTTATAACCAATTATTTATTTATGTATTTTTTTGTAAACATTGTTGGTCTATATAATATACAAATCATATTCCAGAAAATGATAACTTAAAATATTTATAATGTTTGCATGTGCAAAGAAATAGCCTCACCCAAGGCCTCATTTGATTTGGTGTCTTTTCAACTTCAATCTGAGTTGGTTGTACGGAATGTTTTCAAGCCAAAGCTCATACAGAGTCACTAGTTAGATCTATACTTTCAGTCAGTCAGCCATATGTGCTTTTGAGAGTCTGGACCAGAGCTAAACCACTTCACATTGCATCTCATGTCTTTCAGCTCAATGGGATCCTACCTGCTATGGCAAGATCAATCCAACAAAATAGGCCCATGAACCTAACCTCTTCTCTTCGTTTAAGGACAAACTTTATTGAATATGATAAAAGAATATTATGTACATGAACCTTGGCTCCCTTTTTTAGACAGTCCTTCACCATCTACCCCTTGTTTTGCAAATGAATCAGCCATATAGCTTGCTGGTCTCAGTACCCAAATAACTGAAACAACCAACTCCCTGTTGTTTAATTTCTCTTAATACATATTTTTATTGCCATATCATTCTTCAGACAGACAGCCTACTAGAGTCATGGAATCTCTTTCCAGCACAATGTTCCTCTTCTTCAACCTTTTATCTAACTTTAGTCCATGAAGTATGACTGTCAATTCTGCTCTAGTAAAGTTCATGACAATAATAAGACCTGAGAATATTCCTATGACAACCCCATGTCGGTCTCTGAACACACCTCCAATACTTGACAAACTTGGATTCCCCAAACTGCATCCATCAAATTTGAAGCCAGTGAATCCACACCTTTTGTTGTTGTTCTTCTTCTCTATAATCAACTGATCACCATAGTTGTCAAGGCGATGCCTAGGTGACAAGGCGCCCTTTGAGGCTCGCCTCGCCCAATCGCCTAACAGTTTTCTACTTCCTACTATAGAATACTTTTTTATTCATTCTTTTTTGAGATTATAATTATAAAATAGACATTATTAAACTAAAATAATCATTTTGTGTGTTTATATACTAATTTCTTTTTATTATTTTCTTCTTTATATACTAATTTCTTTTTTATTAGGGTTTAATCAACACAAACATTGCTAAATGCTGTATTGAACCCTCAAAGACTTAAAA
>NW_010729079.1:4519205-4555402 GCF_000365185.1 Nelumbo nucifera
TGGCTATGGTGGGTCTACCATGGATACACTGGATTGGTATGCACCTTTATCATTATTTATTTTTATCAGTGTTCAGTATCACTAAAATTGATTTCTACAATGTGCCTTTATTACGTTATCACTATCTTATTACACGATCATTAATTCAGTATTGAGTATCACTAAAATTGGTTTTCCTTATGCAATATGGAGATATTTATATGACCGTACACTAACGTCATGGTATCAAGGACAAAACAACACGTTATTTAAGGTCCTCCAACCCTAAAACGATACGATTAGTATTATTAAGATGAAAGAACCGGAACTCGGTCTGAGAAAATTAAAAAGGAAGATAAAAGCTAAAAAAGCAACAAAGCCGCACATTTCATCAACATAATGAATCCATAGCCGATCGAAAACGAAAAGAATGCATCGTTAAAGTAAAGTTAGCCGAAAATCAATTTGAAACTTCTTTGCAATGTCGAATGATCAAAACCCGTTTCAGACTTAACCCTAATTGTTTGTTACAATTTCAATGCTTCAAAATCCACCTCAGACCAAAACAGAAATAAACGGATGTCATTAAAAACCAGGCAAAAAGCGTATAACTTCAAAAGTATAGAGGCATAGAGCACTTGGTAGCAGGAAGCACAAATGCAGAAGATTGTGAATGGAATGCAACTTACAGGATATAGAGATATCCGAGAGAATGTTTAGCAGAGTCGAGTTGCTCCAAGAAAGAGGTTAATCGAGGCGCCTCAGATTTGAGAGATTCCACTTCCACTCCGCCGCTTGCCGGGAGTCTGAAGACTCTGATTCTCTCAAATGGGACTCCGGAACCCAGGTCTTACTTATGTACCCGGAGTTGGGTCTCTACTGGCAAGTGGCAATTGCCTAACCCGAGTTTGGGCCCGAACCCGAATCATAATGTGGGCTTTGGTAGATACCAGCCCCGCTTCGTTGAAGCCCGGTCCATCCATCTTCTCTATGTAATGCTAATTTGCCCTCACGTCAATACCATCATCCGAAAATTTTGATCAATCTCTCTCTCTCTCTTCATTGTGTCACTATTTTATTAGTGGGTTCAGAGGCAAACTTAAACCTGAGTTCTGATGCATTAGAAAAATGCTCCAAGCTATTATCTGATTTTCAGATTAATTGAAACACAACAATTTTGTCAAGATATTTTTCTAAAAATAGTTGATAACTTTGTTTTGGTTCCTTGTAGCTTATTATATACAGATTGAAATTGAGTGTAGAAAAGTAGGAAGAAGGAAAAGAAATTAATATCAAACCGTTAACTTTCTTTAACCCGTGCAATGCACACGTTTTGTTAAAAAAAATTGTGGCACAAGGAGTCTTGTGATAGTCAAGTTGGTCTAAGCCCAATGCAAGCATTTCTTTTGGCTATGTTTTCTAAAACAATCTAAGTCGTGCTATCTTTTATTAAATAAATTTAAATTTTTATTAATGTAATTTAAGTGAATAATAATTAAAATTAACTTTGAAATTAATAATTTCTTATTTTATTAATTTTTCTTAATTTATATCATTTTTAAATGAAACTTACATGGTTTTGTAATTGATTAATTTTAGTAAACATAGATTTATTAACGCTACTAATTAATTAATTATTATTATTGTTACATAAATCTATATTAATCTTTATAATACTTAAATTGATTTTAGTTTTTACTAATTATTAATTTATAATCTAATTTCTATTGGATCGGATTCAAGTATACCCCAATTTCAAATCCAATATGATCCGTTTGCATCCTGGGATATGATGCATAAACTCATGTCCTCTCACCTGACCTCACTATTAATGTTTCATTAAAATGTAGAGAAAAATGGATCTAATTGGCTTCACACACAGGGAATCAAATATATATATATAGCACCTACGTCTTGATGCAGCAATTAAAAATAAAACGACTCACCATTCAGTCACTCCTCTTCCCATGTGCCCCATCTCTAACCAAGCAAAACAATGCTCATAAAAAGGGGAAAAAGAAAGAGAAAAACAACCTACAAAACCACTGCCAAACAAACAAAATAGCACATATTATTGTGCTGACCCATATATTTAGCAAAGCTTACCGAATTGCTTCAAATATCCATTTTCACATGGCAGAACTTGACTGAATGGCTTTAAATCCAACCAACAAAAGAATTAGCGAAAAGAAAATCATCAAACCTTAGACCGATACTTGTAGAAGCAAAGTAATTGAAGGTGTCAAGATATACTCTTCAAGTTGTTTGGATAACAAAAGATGAAATCTCGACAAAGTCTTTGCAATAGTCCCAAACCTAGTTCAAACTTTGGAACTCAAAAGATTGGGATATTCAACTCTTGTTGTTTACTCAGTCTCAACCCGTACGGCTGTAGCTTCAGAGTCCAAAGCTTTTAGCTTTGGAAAATAACCCTTAGAAAACAAACCATGGTTTAGTATATAGAAGCAAATAGATAGAACGTATTCACCTACAAAGGCAGGTTGACAATAGCGTGAGAATTATTTAAGCCATTTTTAGTCATCTTCTTTGCCCGAGGACAAAATAGGTCCTGTGATGACCCGTTTTATTCTTTGACATTTTTAAATGTATTTAATCTGTTTTTTTTTTTTCATTTTCCAATCATTTCCAAACATTTGAGCTGTTAAATAAAAAATTGCAAGGTTTAAGGTCTCATATTTAACCATTTAAGATATTAATAGTTTGGATCATTTCGTTTTACTAAATAGAGAGATTTGAAGCTGTTTTTTTCAATCCTTTATATAGAAAGTATCTAAAAAATGGTCTTCTACCTCTGTTGTTCATTGCAATCCATAATCTACACTTGATTACATTTGGACACTCTAAATAAACTGAATAAAAAAGTGAGAAATTGGAACTATTGAGGCGTTTGGATAAGAACATAAACAATATTTGAAAGAGAACCTATTCAAGCAAAAAACAAAATGAGTTGAAGGATGAATATACTGAGAAGATTTTGATTGCAGAGCTTGCTTACCTTATATGTGGAGATTGGTCGAAACTTGAGAAGAATAGGTTGAGTTGAGCAAAAGACGTGTTGAGCTCAAAAGGAAGGAAATATTTTGCTTTCATCCTTCGAAGGCAAGCGTCTCCAATGAGCTTTTGATGCTGACATGGAATTTTTAGAGAAGCGAAAAATCTAAAATTCAAAAACCAGAAAATTGGGAACTGCAGCTTGGAAGTAGTAGATCCGACCGGTCTCCAAGGAAGATGGTTGATGCAACATTACCCAGAAAGAAAAAGGAAGAGAAGTTGAGAGAAAGAGATCACACTACTATTCCTTATTCCGTTGAACCTTGGCTTTGGTTCTCTCTCTCTTTCTCTGTCTGTCTCTCTATGACTCCATTTCTTTCCATTAAATTCTAGGCATGGAAAAGAGTAAGTAGTTTTATCTATTATCCTTGTGTACAGGATTGGTCAGGGAAACAAGTCACAACCTGTAATAAAGAGAGGTGATATGATTTTCCACGCGTTTTTCTCTTTGGGATGTCTACTGCTGCCGTAAGCATGCATTCAATCTCCATTACTAGGCTGAGATATGGACTTAAGTACACCAATACATCAACTATAAAAACAATTTGACAATAATCCCCAAGAAATCTGCCAAGTATCTTTACACGAGCCATTGTCAATATTCAAGTCATTTGGATGTCTAAATGATCCTGGGTCCTTAATTTGTATAGTGAATTCGTGTTTTTGTGTACAGACTATTTTCATCTTCATCAGTCACCAGTCGGTCTTGTTTGCTCCTCAGTTCAGTCAAGAACTGTTGAAACACTATATTACGAGAAAAAAAAAAAAACAGCAAAATTATACAGATCATATTTCTTCTTCCGTGTTTCTTTCTTTCTTTTGAATCCATAAGTGGAGATCATTTTTCAAGTAGCTGACTGTGTTGGCTAAGAGATCTTAGTGAAGTTTGAATATTATTAAACAGTTGATGAAGAGCAATTAGTTCAGTTGGTCATTCAGCATCTATCTTTGAGGAGACACAGGTTTCAAACCCTAAGAAGTGCAAACTGTGTGTGTATTGATTGACAGTTGCCTGGCCATGTACCCTGCCACCACTAACCTGTTAACTGGTAGCAAGGATTAAAATATTGGTATGATATGCCCAATATGGGGCATATCATATTATATTTGGTCTACGAGATATTCTTGGATACACCATACAAAGATTTTTTATTTATTTTTTACTTTAAAATGATGAATGAAACCTTCTAATACCTATAAAATAAGTAAAGTAAAAAAAACAATGTATCAACCACTTGAGGATATCAGAGATATCAATATTTTAATTTGGCTGTTAGTATTCCAACCTGCGATTCTTTTCTTCTAAACATCCAACCCCTAGACTTGAAAACAACAGGGGTACAGGGCCTACAGGCTTAACACCTACAACAAGGGTTATAGTTCGGGCCTGAAATATAAGCCCAAGGCTGGGCATTGGCCCTATGTCACTGAATAACTAATATAAAATTGGCCACATGATTCTTGTTTCACCATTTAAAGATCATATGATATATAATTATACGTATAAAATAGATGTCATAATTTATAAACATAAACTGTTATATAATATTATGCATATATTATACATTTATATAATATAAAATAAAACATATGTATTTATATACATAGAAAGTGGATTTATGAGTATATTGTGGGTTGGGCCGGACTAGAAATGATCACCACTCCTTGACTTGAGAACAATAGCTGTTTCATCTTGCAATGAAATCAGACTATATTCCTTTGACGTGCCCCAGTTGTCTTCGATAGACCGGTACTAGGACCAAATTAATTAGCATTCGAAGTACTCTAGTTAGTAGAGAAATTATGACTTAAATGCAACTACCGAATCAAGTTTCAATCGAGTAGCCAGTCGTTACAGCGAGTTGCTTATTTTCTTCAAAAAAAAAAGGAAATTTGTATACTGAAGATTGGAGAAATGGAAAACATTAATTGGACAAGAAGCAGTCGGACCCGGACGTTCGTAAGAAGATAGGTTGAAAGGAAAATTCGGAGGCTCGGGTCGGGAGTGGGGGAATGGGTTAAAGAGTACACATGCAATCGGGTATGGGATACGCAATCACATCGCGGTCTCTTTTGTTAGTCCTGGGCTCTGGCTGCCCTACCAGTGTCCTGTGCAGCTTCTTCATGATGCTGCCAAATTCTGCATCTGAAATGGAGTCATCCTCGAAATATGGTAGCATCGCTCGCTTGTTTGGCTTTATGTATTTCCTATGACCCGCGTAGGCACGGTCACCCTGCCCAAATAGATTCAGATAGAACCCAAAATCTGTGTTAATAACAAATTCAAAGACTAATATGAAATATTAACCACTGGAGTGGTTGATTCATCTTTTCTATATACTAGTAAAAACTATTTATAATTCATGGTCAGTTTTTGAACATATGTGCTTGAAGCTACGTAGTGAGATTGAAGGACATATGTGCTCTCTTTTATGTCCACTGTATGCTTAGACAAGAGGGTAAAAAATGTTCAATAAAAATTCTAGAAAAAGGGGAATTCACACTTTTTTATAGATAATATAAATAAATAAATAATATATATAGTAGTAATAGTTGCTTGAAGCTACGTACCTGCATAGCACGGGCCATGTTACCACCATGGGAAGGCATGAAGACGTCGCTGCTGAGGGAGACAATGTAGTCGATTGCGGCCAGAGCTGAGGACCTGTTGACGTATGGTGCCAGCTCTCCATCCCTCGCCAGCATCTCCTTTGTTACCACGTTGGGAAATTCCATCATCAATGGCCGCAGCGCTCGACTTCCGCCAAATGGTTTTCCTCCTGCACAGTACACTCGTGCACTCCTTGGCGCACCCAATGCCTTCAGTAGCCTACCACCACCATTTTTTTTTGGAGGAATTCATTCGGTCATATTGAAATCAAATTAACCATCATTAATTTGTGATTTGACTGAGGGGTTCTATTATTAATTTACCTTGCAACTTCTAATGCATTGAGAGGACAAAGCCCTGCAAGCCTCCGTTGATGGTGGCTCATATTCAACCTTCCCGTGAGATACTCCGGCCGAGACTCCCGTTCCATGGCAACAATGTCATCGTATTCAGGCCCTAAGCCGGTAAGACATCCAGTTCTGGCCCATACATCCTTCTCCAGTCGAAGATGCAACGCAATGTAAGGACCTTCAATCCATATCCTCCTTGCCAGCCTATTCCCAAGTTCCCTAATTGGAGCCGCAAATCTCAACGCATGAAATGATACCTGCACCACCCATGTCTCTCATCCTCATTATTCATTCTCTTTACTAGCACTCTAGCAGTTGGGCGATTAGTATATATATGGGCGGGAAAGAAACATAGTTACCTTGCAGCGAAGCTTCTGAAGATCCGGAGGGAGATCCTTAGAGAGTTTAGAATCCAATCCTTTCAACACCAGAACACCTTCATTCAACTACAACAACAACTAGTAAAATGAGCGGAGGGATTTTGTTTTGTTGTTCATTGTAACTAATTAAATCCATCTTAATTACTTGTTTGAAGAATCTGGTGCGGATCCAAAGAGGTGAAACGTTGAAAGGAATTCGGGTCTCGATAGACTGCTTTGAGGTCAAATGAGTGGAGGGAAGAGATGATACAATCCTAACATCAGCTTGTAGCGTCCTTCTGAAATGTTCCGCATCAAAAATATCCGAAAATTCACTGCATATATAGCAATAATAGAACGAAATTTAATTGTAGAAACATAAAGGAAAATAGTATTTTGAATTCTTCTGAAGAAGATTGATCAAACCAAATCCAAATAAACAATATTGAAGCAACAACCCATTTGCAGTTTTGCACCAACTCCAATCATTCTTTATTACAGAAGAGCTTAGCTGCTTCTGCAGGACAGGGGCAGAGTAGTACCTTTCGTCTTCCCATATCGGATTAACTTGCAAAATGGGCATAACCAAGGCGGCTTCAAGAATTCTAGCAATGACAACCGCGTCAACAATCTCGTTCTTCTGCTGATTCAATCCTCCTGAAGCCACAACTACCAAGAATCTCCTCTTCTCCTTGGTGATTCTCACGGAATCTCTTCTATACTCGACACTGAACTCCAAGCACGGCCGGTAACCCGCCCCGTCAGGCTGCTGCCAGAACTCCCTCTCCTCGGCAGTCGAGTTTCTGGTGACCCTGTGAGCCGGCAACGGCAACATCGCACCACTCAACAGCCTCGGCACGTCCTCGTCGTCATCGGCCGACACAATCTTGGATAGCGAAGATAAAAGTAATGGAGAGTATGGAGGCGAGAGAGATGAGAAAGAAGAGTAAGGAAATCCGGATGAAGAAGCCATGAGATAACACGGTATCGAGTGCGGAGAAATGGGTGCGAGGTCGATTCTTGAAATTCCAAGGAGAAGGAAAGCGGCAAGCAGGAAGATACACACGAGAGAAGGAATTCCGTAAGAACAGAGCCTTTGGTTTCTTGGGACGTTCTTCTTCGGACAGAAGTGAAGTGATTTAAGTGGAGAGATCGAAAAAAGAGATTGAAAGAAATCAAATGGGTTAAGAGTAATGAATGGGTTCTTGGTGTTCTTTGATCTCGCCATGAACGAAAAATTGGCATGCCTCTCTGCAACTAACAAGGAAGCTCTTCTTGCATCTTCTGTACTTGATGACTTGGGTGAATTTTGCGAGAAATTTGTTTATGGTGGGAAAACATGGAGTGAATTGTTGAGTTCAGTTGATCGATTCAGTGGCTACTTTACATGTTACATATATTCATATATAATCTAACAAAACTGAAACACTTGAACTTCCCTTGGCCTTTACGTACTAACCCCTTCCGTTAATTCCACTTGACAATGAAAATTTCCAAATTACCCCATACTTATCAGAAGTGTTAAAAGGATTTTTAATACCAAAATTATCCTTGATCACCCCTATTACCAATGGGGGTTGTTTGAGTTGAAACCTATAACTCTCAGCCAAGCTCTCAGAACGTCATACCGCCATTCCCCTGCCCATGCCACAATGTTTATCTTTTTGACTTCTGAAATCAACCCAAGAACTAAAATATCTGTGCCCCATCTATGCTAGTACAGTAGTAATAAAATCTCTATCAATTTATAACTATGGTAGACCCAGTTCTTTACTGAGCTCAATCCAAGATAACCCATTTTCAATATAGCTGAATTTGCAAAACCAAACAAACAAGCCCAAAAAATTTTCAATTCAATCTTACTATTTTAGAATCCTAATAATTACAGAGAATTTAAGTATTTAAGGAACCTGGTTCGTTTTTCAACCTTATTTTTCTTTACACCATTGATTGATCCGCGTAATCTCCGACTTGAATTTTGTTCATTTATAGTGAAATCTAGGGTTTGGACTGCAAATGGGTTGTCTTTTACCTGTTGACGCGAGGAGCGTGATTCCGCCCTTGAATTTAGAGCTAGTCACTACACATTATCCAAGTTTTTTTGTCAGATGGGATGTTGGTAAATCCTTTTGTCTTCCTAATGAATTTAGAGCCACCGTGCTCGCTCCGTCTGTTTCTGGGCGGGAGCGATTTCAGAATAGACCCATTCACGGGCGGGCAAGGTTTTGCCTCAATCCAAGTCCGATGCCTAGTATTGGAGTATGACATAAAAATTCTTATTTACAATATAATTTCATAAACTAATATATATTATATATATTTACTATATTATTAATATATATTTTTTATTATATGTAAAATTATCAGGTTGGGTTCAGGCTCGGGCAGCGCTTATTTGAGAAAGTCTGAGCCTAACCTGAAAAATAGCTAGCTCTAGTGTTTAAAGCCCAAGTCCCATCACGCAGGCCTATCATTTTGTTCAATCCTGATAAATAATGGGTTGGGTCTAAACCTGTTCATGGGCCGAGTGGCCCGACGGGCCGGCCCGGCCCAACCCCCAGACGGGTTTGAACAGGCTTTTTGGCGTGTGGGCTTAACCTCGGGCCAAAAAGCCCGGCCCGCATAAAATTCGAGCCGGGCTCGGGCTTTGCCAAAATAGCCTGGCCCGAGCCCGGCCCGGCCCGACCTATAGTTAAACCTAAGTAAAAACCCTATGTGATGTCCATTTGAATAAATTTTTTGATTTGAGAATGTTGTTGATTCACTTGTAGGCCCATTTTCATTTAAATAGGAGAACAAAACATCTAAATTAAAATAGAAAATGTCCATTTGAATAGGGAAAAATTTGAATTTCTTTTATTAGCTCGGGCTTCAGGCTTTTTATCAAGGCCGGGCTCGGGCCCAAGTTGTAAGCTCGTTGGTCAGGCCAGGCTCGGGCTCGGGCCTAACATTTTTCTGTTAATAAAGAGTCAAAGCCCAGCCCAGCCCAACCCATGAACAGGTCTAGTCGGGTCAGGCCAGCCCATCGGGCTACCAAGCCCATTAACAAGTATGGATGCAAGTTCTGCAAGTTGGGTTTAAACTTAACCTAGGCTCAACCCTAAGAACTGGGCATAAGGCTCAAGTATGAGGTTAAGCCCAAACTATCTAGTCCAGGGCCTGACCCAAACTAAAATTTGATGCATTCAGGTTGGGCTCAGGCCCAAGCTAGGCTCATGCTGGTCAATCAACTCACATTAAAATTTAATATAAAGGTATATATATATATATATATATATATATATATATATATATATATATATATATATACTACCAAAAAAAAATTATACATACATATGTATGATTCATCAAAAAAAAAAATACATATATGTATGTACATAGGTGGATCACACTTGGGTTAGGATNTATATATATATTCTACCAAAAAAAAATTATACATACATATGTATGATTCATCAAAAAAAAAAATACATATATGTATGTACATAGGTGGATCACACTTGGGTTAGGATAAGGTAGGGTCAAGCTCGGGCCAGGTTGGGGTTATCTAAGGGCTAGGCCCACGTAAAATTGTAGGTTGTATCGGTCCGGGCTTGGGTTGGATCCGCCCAAGTTGCAATCCTATCAACAAGTAGACCTGCTCACGGGCCAAGCCAGACTTTGTCTTTGTATTAACAGGACACATTTAGGCCCTACCCGAAGCCTGGCCTAACCATCAAGCCTAGGGCTTGAACCCGATCCAACCCTCATATAAAGCCCAAAGTTTGGCAAAAAAATTGGGATTAAAGATTTTTTTTTCTTTTTCATTAAATAAAAAACTGATTTATTTATATTAAAAGACATCAAAACCCAAAAATAATGAAAGATCTCACTATGACTTGAAAAAAGAGAAGGGAAACAAAGAAAAATAATATATTATATATTTTATTATGTAAGATATATTTTTTGTTATATAATATATTATTAGGTCGGAATTAGGTTAAGATCGGGTTTTTTTAAGAAAGCATGAGCTTGGCTCAAAAAAGTCGGGTCCAGTGTTTTGAGCCTGAGCTCGAGTCCGTGGGCCTAAATTCATGTTCAAGCCCAACTTAGAACAGGTTGGACTAAGCTGGACCATTAGGTTACCCAGCCCATGAATAAGTCTATTAACAAGTCTATTTTTCAGAAGAAAGGGGACAATAACCAAAGAGACAAATAAGTATAAATTTTGGTATTAAAAAACATTTAATTCTTCTAGTAGACAAGTAAAAATAATTCGACAATTTTCATTGTATCCAACGAAATCAAGGGAATGGGCCAATAACGTCAGGGGAGGTTTTTGCAGTTAGTTAGTTTATATTTGGTTTAAAGGAAAAAGTAGGGAAAGGAAGAGAAATCTTTACAAACCTTGTATGGGTTTTCCTACCTTCCTTTTCTTTCCCTACTTTTTTCTTCAAACCAAACACAACCTTAAAGTCAGGGCTTAGGGTGCAACTAAGGTTGGCCCGAATAAACAGTTTATACTATTTTGGGCTTGGGTTCAGGCTTTCCATTGAAATTTTCACAAAATCCCAACCCTAACCCGCTAAAGTCCCACCCCTAGTTGTGTGTAGTGGGGGCCTGGGGGGTGGGGGTATTGATTGGTCAAAACCCCTCGTGAATTTTAATGAAAACCCATGATTGGCAACCAGATTGATTATAAATTTTTCCATTCATGGCCCAAAGTGTCAAAAATGCCCCTATTGTTAGGCAAAACATGTTCAATTGATACTTATTGTCCGTTTGTTTCCTTGGAATAAATGCCTGGCATGGGATTCCCATTCATAGATTGATTTACATTCTTGGCCTGGATTCCCCCATATATGGGGGAATGGCCATTATAGCCCCCCAACCTAAATACCTAATATTAATAAAATATTATTAAATTAATAAAAAGATGTCAATAATAATAATAATACAATATTAATAAACAATACATGAAATAATAATAATAAAATAGTACTAATAATAACATATTAATAAATTAATTAATATAATTAAAGTAATAATAAAATACAAACATACTAACTATCAAATAATAATTAATTTTAAATTAATAAAACAAAAACAATAGAATATTAATAAATTGATAAGAAAATGGTAACACAATATTACTAAAGTAATAATAAACATTAAGATATTAATTATTAAATACTAATAAAATAATAGTTATATATTCATAAAATATTATTAAAATAATAGTTACACTAATGCAAAATTGAAAATTTTCAATTGATTGCAATTTCAACTCCAAATAAACCAAACATCAATGATTGAAATCTGATTCTGATTCTTGACAGAACCAAACAAGCAAATAGGCGATTCCAATTACAGGGGATTCTGATTCCAATTCCAATCCTGATTGCAAACCAAATGGACCCTTAATGTCTCGAGGTTCCACTGCAGAGCCCAGTGAAATTAAAACGTTTTTTTTCCCTGAAACATACTCAAATATTGCGCTGAGATGAATCACCTGAACACATATTCTTGTTCCTTTACCTTCAATTTGTTTTTTGATTCTGATTGATAGGAGAACACTAGGAAAATGACAAAATCTAATCTTTTAAGATTTAACTAAACCCATCTTCAATTCATCATCTATAATCCAACTTACACTGAGTGAGCCCGCAAAGCCAAATTACAATGCCGAGAACTGAGACGAGTATATTCCATTTCCCAATCCGAATATTAAACATCAGGAAGAAACGTGGGAAGAATTTGCTTAAAGATAACAAGCCTCGAACAAAAGCCAATTATGTGCAGCAGTTATGGCTGACGAAAATGAAAAGTCGGTCACAATGGCGCAAATAAGCTGAACCATCATATAGAAATGCTATTTGGAATCCCACGGCCAGTAACTCCAGGACCCGAAGTGGGAAGAAGCAGTTCATATGGAGGAACACCAGCACCACTTCTGTTCTTTAGACGTGTATCTTTATTCCTTGCGTTTATTGTTTCTTCTATGTCCTCCAATTTGGATGCAAATTTCTTGAACAAATTTAGGATATGGAGATCATTTATCCAGTGGGAATGCAACTGGTGCACCTGACCTAAGTACTCTTCATCCGGGGAGTGGGTCGACAAGGTGTCTTGGACAGCCATCACCTTCGTGGCCTGGAGTTGGGTTGGGAGAGATGATAGAAAAGTTTGCTCAGGCTTTTGAAGGAACTTCTCATAATCAGGTTCGTTTTCCTGTGGAATTAGTTTCCTCACGAGGGTAGGACGGTTGGGCACATACCCTCCAAAGGGGTACTGGCCAAAGTTTATAGCCGCGTGCTGTCCTGAAGCAGTCCAAATCATTGTGGTCAGTATGCCAGATAAGTCTACATTGGTGTTCAGTTTAGGCCACCATGGTTCATTCCGTTTGTCATGATGACCTTCATTCTTGATCTCATTCCACCAAGCTTGGAGTTCCACATCAGAGGAGACGCTACCAGGTTCAGAATAGAAATGAGAAACATATACTTCTACCCATTCATTTATGGCAGACCATATGAGAAGCCCATCTGCAGCATAAGGGTAATCCTCAATCACTAGTCTAATGCCACACGGCATAGAAGGATCTTCTACTGCCATGCCCCTGAAATTTATAGAAAAGAACTATGATGGTTTAGTTTCGATGAAAAGTAAGTATAGTACTCAAAAATGGGGATCATCCAAAACATGCATCCACTGGAAGATGATTGCAATTTACTAGATACTGAATTTTGTCAATTTTAACATTTTCACCTTCTTGTTAAGGTGTAGAAAAAAGGAATTGAAATCAAGAAAATTGGTTCCTAATAATGAAACGCAGAATACACAGATTATATATCGAGGGAGAGAACAGGAGGACCTCTGTTTGGTTACCCATGCAATATTGGGTTCTCTCGTTTTGATATTCTGAATAACTGTCAAAGTCAATCCCTAATCAAAAATAGTTGAAAAACTAAATAGGCTAAGGCAATCACAAGATGACATTACCTCCGAATCAAATCAGCTGGTAATGCCTCCATGTCAAATCTCCACATACTCTTATAGGCTGCTGAGCTGATTTCCATGGCATACTTTCCTGGGCTGAAACAAGCCTCAATAATCCCCCCTCCATTTATTAAGCTTTGCCTCGCCAATGCATTAATTTCTAATGTGTATCGCATATGTGGGTGCAGCAGCTTGTAAATTGGGTGCATTGTACTAAGATGCCTATGAGTAGCAATAATATAAGGCTCCATACTAGCATGAGTCCTCAACCTGAGAAGTTGCAAGCACCAATCCATTAGAGATTAGAGTAGATAAATTGATGTAAGCAGCATATGCAAAATATGCTTTTACTTTTGATTATCCTATATGTATAATTGTATACATGCACCAGGCCTTCAATCATCTTACCAGTGGTTCACTAGCTGATGAACACCGGCATCATTTGAGCACACGTGAGCTTTGGCCAACTTCCAAACCCAGGTGGTTGTTGCATCATGTCCATGAGTGTAAACATGCTTATTTTGAGGCTTGGATTGTGTTGGAGGAAGAGAAAGCTCGATAGCAATAGGCCGCAGAATGCCAGCTTTGTTGTAGAAAAAAACAGTTCTAGAGGCATAAGCTTTCCTTCCTGGCAAGGAATTCATCTTTTTAATAAAAGGCAAGAGCATGTCATGGTAGTCAAGTATAAACAATCCGTTGTTTTCAATTGCCTGTTTCATCAATCACCAGAAAAGTATAGTGTTAAAAATGTGTTACATACAGAAGCATTTAAACATGCATCTTACATAATTTTACCTCTTCAATACTCATTCCATTTAGTTCCTGCTCAATCAGTTCTTTTGTTATTGCTGACTCTGGAGGTCCATATACTGCAGGGTCCAATTTACTGAGAATAGGGAATTCCTACAAAAAATCATTTTAAACTCAAGGATGCCACAAAGAAACGGTAGAATCAAAACATTGCACTAACAACAGACAAATTCGTTTCATTAAGTACAGAATACCTTCAGTCTTTCGATGTTTACTGGATTAACACCAGCCAAAGTCTGACGTGCAAACTCATTGTCACGAAGCCATGCAAATCTATCTCCTGTAAAGAAGAAACTAGATCAAGCTGCAGAACACATAAAAAATTGGATTTTCAAACAGAAAGTTGAGATCAATTTATAGGATCTGAAAACAATTTTATATGGAAGTTTCATCCCCAGATTATCCACCTAAAATACAAAGGAGCAATACTTACGTGAAACTATAGCTGGAATTTCATATTTCAATAACACTGTACCAGCACTCAAAACCTTTTTCATCAACATTGCCAACAACAGGTTCTCAAGGACGCCTTTTCCATCTTCATGCTTCAAGAGCACACCATCATTATATAACTTATCAATGTCAGAAAAACACTTGAAGGGGTTGTCTGAGCTTGACAAAGTGGCAGCAAGAGATGGTATCAAATTGTGAAACAGGGCTTTAAGCCTTCCAGCAGAGAAAGTTGCCTCCTTAATCTCTTCAAAAGTTTCATCCCGAGGAACATAAACTGGATAAGGCTTTTCAATTCTACTCTCAGAATAAGGATCTGTTTCCAATCCAGAAAGCATAATTGATTGGTAACAAACAATAGCACCAATCTAGGAAGAACATAACTGGTTCAAGACTTGAAAATGTAAAAGCTATCAGGATTTCCCAGTAATATTTTAGAACGCACCGTACCTGACTTGGTCGGGGGTCTTCCAGTGCGACAACGCCTAGGATAGGGTCTCTCCTCACCAGCCAGAACTGGCCTGGCAAGATCTTCATCCTTGTCTGGATTGCCCAAGTCATTATAAGGAGCATAATCAAAAATTCTTTCAAAGGGCTTCCTCTCACCTTTCCCATTCCCCCTTATGCTCAGTAAATCTTGACATCTAAGATCCTTAAGACCAGCTGGTGTTTGTGAGGGTAAATATGCCTGTTTAAGACAAGAAAGGCAGCATTCAAAGATCAATGAACAATGTTATTGTACACACCTTCCAGATTTCATACACTAAAGGCAAATGCAATCAAATTGTACTGCATTTTTACCTGATTTCTAAAAATTATTCTGCTCTCAGGGTTATCCTTCTGTGAGTGGATCCATGAATTTGCAGGAAAGAAAATGGGGCCTTCACTGAAACCATGTATCACAATCTCCATCAAGTAGAACTCCTTTGCATGAAGATTAGTGATGAGAACAGCCCCAGGACAACCAAAGTCGGAAGGCACAGTGAAATTGGCAGCATATTCGAGAATATATGAACGGTTTGATGGTTTTGGCAACCATCCTCTTGCAGGTGATTCTACAATCTTGCCTGAATTGGTCTCTGGAAAAAGAAAAAAGGAACACCTTTGATCCTGCACCAGAGGAAAAAGGACGAGCATGCACGGGCAAACAAATAAACACAGAACACAGACACACGAAGGTCGATAAAAAATACTGTCTGAGATGGGTAAAAATTCCAAAAGGCAAAAAAAGAAGTCCAAAACCCATGTCTGACTGAATGAAACTAACAAGGAATGCAGGCAGCAAGTGGAGTTTCCCTCTCACATAATGACGACTGGTTAAATAGAACTATTTTAGTATAAAGGCAAAGGGAAGGAGGAAAAAAAAACCTGCAACAAGATCACCATTTGATGGAAAAAATTAATAATATAAATATAAAGAAAACCAAAGGGAAGGGGAAAACGAATTACAACTAGTACCCATCAAGTGGATCCTGTCCAAGAAGAGGAAGAAATGAGATGAGTGGGGAAAATAATATAGAGAAGGTAGAGAGAGAGAGAGAGAGAGAGAGAGAGAGAGAGAGATAGAATGCCTATTTTATTTGGAGAATAAGTGGAGTCCATTTTCTTGTTTTGGGGAGAGGGAAATCAATATCAAACAAAAAAGACAATCTAGAGCATGCTGCATGTTGCAAAGATAAGAAATCTCTCAGAGTTCATGCCAATTCCAATAGAAGTTCAAACAATTGAAAACATAAAACAGGGGAGCTAACCGGGATCGATTTCCTCGCTGACCATCTGGATTATGATCCCCTGACCAATTCCATTCATGAAAGACTCCCATCGATCAGCAATCTTGTCAACCAACCCCTCCTTCATCTTCTTCCTAATTGTGATCGCGGCCCTTACATCTATAACAGACGACGACGACGACCTTAATGACCCATTAGAGTCCGTAGACGGTGGTGTGGCAGTGCCCACAGCCTTGTCTTCGCTGCTGATCACAGCCCGAATTGAGCGAATCCCGGTGGCCCTTGTACCGAGTTCGGGTCTCGGGGTCCTTCTGATACTTCCATGCTTCCTGGTGCCGGCGATCACCGCTGCAAGTGATCGGGGTGCCGAAGAAGTAGTGATAGTAGAGTTGAAGTGGCGTGGCGGTTGCGCCGTAAACATCTTGGCAGCTAAACTCTGAGAAACAAACTGATGTAGAATGTAGACGACTGGCAACGACGAGCAACAAGTACTCTTGTTACAAAGAAATCTAGAATATTCAAAAGACAAGTACTCTTGTTACAAAAAACATTAACGGAACAAAACTGGGTCTCTTTACTCCTACCAGATCATAGCAGAGCTGCAGAGGGAGTAAAGAGAAAACAACAAAGAACGAAAGAGAGATGGGTATGGGTTGCCTGATGGGAGGAGATGCAATCGCAACCCTTTAATGGTTATTTTATTTTATTTTATGACAGAGTGAGAAGAAGTGCAGAAAGAAAGAAAGATCATGGCTATTTTCATCAGTCATCAGTCATCACCCCACCCCCACCTACCAGCTGCGGATCATCATCTCATCGTTCATTACTTCCTACACTTGTGCAGCCAGTCTCTTGGTCGTGTAACATACATAGCAACGTGCGACTTTTTTTTTTATTTTTATTATTTGTTTTGGGGTAAATTATTAATTATAGACTGGGAATAGGACCGTCTACTTTGGGAAATTCGGATTATCTGAACGTTTTAGCTCGGGTTGTGGAACCAATGATAAAATTCCACATCGATATTAAATTTATAGGCCCACTGTAAAAGATGCGAACCCTAATTTGGGAGTTTGGATGTAATGGCACTGCCACTTAGTCAATTAGGCCCCGAACTTTTACGTTTGCGACAACGGCACCCTAAACTTCTAGATTTCAGTATTTTGTCATTTATCTTAGTTCCGTCAATTAACTTCATAAAATTCCAAAGTATTCCTATATCATTTTATTTTTATAAGATTATTTTATAAATGATAAAATACAACAAAAGAAAAAGGAGAAAATGTAGAAAAGTAAAAACCACAAAAAATGTTAAAAATGGCAAAAAAAAATAATCATGCTTTAAGATGTATATTTTTGTTATTTTGATATTTTTTCTCAAATCTAAACTTTAAATGAGCATTTTAGTAACTTTACCCTTACAATCAAGCCCTTAATGAGGCATGAACAAGATGTAGAATCTAAACAAATTGATGCATCTTTGATTTTGAGAGATTAAGGCTGCTTTTGGTTTGAAAGAAAAAGTAATGAAAGGAAACACCACCCGTTTGACCCGATGACCGAGTCACGGGTTGTATAATAAATGTGTATGCAAACTTTAGGAAGCTATAATTTTGCACTTTAATGTCTTATTGAGGTAATTTTTTTTATTTTAAGTAATTTTTAAGATTTATGTGTTCCAAATAGGCTACTTGCCTCGTTATTTTTGCAAAAAAAATGGCCTTAAATTATAATTTTTAATTTTTTTACAAATATTAAATTTAAAAACATAAATTAAATATAAAATAAAATAATTTAGCATCTAAATTGATTTTTAAACATTGGTAAAAAAGAAAGAAAAAGGTAAAACCCTAAATTTTGGGAGGAAAAGGTAGGGCCCGTGCAAGTTTCCTACCTTTTCCTTCCTTTTTCTTTCAAATCAAACACAGCATAAAATGAAAATTTTCTACCAAAAAGCACTTAAGGTTTTTTGTGGTTAAGTACAAGCCTATTTAGGCTGAGTTTGGAAGGAGTACAAATGAAAATATGTAGTGTAAACCCTTATATTTTGTATGCATTTATGCTGTACATATTTGCATTTGTACTATTTTCAAACTGAGTCTTAACAGATTCAATTAATAGCTAATTCCGATGTGTAAAAATATCAATAAAAATTTGGACTCCAGCTGCCCACAACAACTCTGTTCACGTCTACCCACAACCACTGTGCATTGGAAACATTTCCCATGCATAATACTATGTAAAAAGATGAGATATTCTGCGATGTTATATGGGTAGACATGAACAAAATTCTTGTAGACAGGAGATCCGGTCTTAAATAGTTAGTGTTTTTATGATTTACTCCACAATAGAGTTTGGATTGACCGATGGATTTGATTCATAAAACACGTTACCGAGTTCAAATCAGCCCCTAAGAAGGCGCCCCACAACGTCTCAGAGCACATTTCAGCCATATATTGGGAACATCTAATGATGGTTCATCATTTCATATACTATTATCGGGAGATGTTCCCAATACATGGCTGATATGTGCTGTGGGACGTTATAGTGCGCCTCCTTATCGAGGGTGGATGTGAATTCTTATCCCGGAATAATTTGGGACTGAGCGTTCGGTTTTCAATCCACATTCCACATGGTAGAGAAAACATGTGAGTTCAGATCTCCTGCCCAAGTCTACCCACAACATACTACCCCGTATGAATTGGAAACAACTCCCCTTATATAATACTATGCAGAGGATGAGATATTCTCCATATGTAATTGCGATAAACGTGGATAAAATTCTCATGAACAGGAGATTCGGACTCAAAACATGTGGGATCATTTATGGAAGCTCAATAGATGATCCGCCTGATTTGTTTAAACTTTCTTTCATTGGTTTTGTTTCCTTGCAATAGAGCCAAACACCAATTTCCACTCTTTCTAACGTCATCCATCGGCTCTCCAAAACGTCTACCAATTCCACACTTTTGATCGCTATAGGATAGGACCAGATCCGAACGTTGGGACCCGGGTTGGACCAGATCCGAACTCGATCGAGTAAGAAATCCTATGTAATATAAATTTTGTAAAATGACAATCTTATGATTAGTTGGATTTATCTGGTCTGTCTCCAATCCATTTATATATTGACAAGATTTGGATTTTTTAATAATAGTTCTGTTAGTGTATCAAACAAAATAATACCTTTATTTTTTTATTTTTGGATTTTTTGCAACATAAACAGTAGGGTTTGTTGAATTGCGAAATCCACGAGGTTTGGAAAAAAAAATGTGACGGAATCAATGAGAGGATATATAATTGTTTTAGAAACAATTACCTCTAATAACAAATTCACTCAATTTCGGTGATAAACTGATAATTGTTTTTGTCGTGAATGAATTTGGATTTTGTCTTCACAAAAATCCATTCTCATACCAATCTTAAAGCCCTTACAGTCATGCATCGGGAATATCTTCCTATAAATAGAAATAGTCTTTACGATCATGTCTTTATAAAGTATAAAAATGTTACAAATGCACAACTGCAAGACTTGTAAGGACAGATTTTGTTAGGTCCATATTATTGATGTAGGACATCTCACATTAACATCTCATACTATCAAAGTGGGACACAGATTGTAACATTCCACCATGCTCTGCAATCCTAACACCCACACAAGTTGGCTTTGCATTAATCTACCTAATCTCAGTTCGAATACTACTAGGCTCTGATACCATTTAATGTGTCATGGACAAGGTTTTTAGTTTTTAGGGGTGAGTTCTATCAAGGCACGAACCAGTTTAACATTAAAAACAAATGGTAGAAATGACTACCGGTATTCTTTGTTTCATGAGAAAGAGATAAATTTATATTGTCATGACTACCCATTCTCTATTATCGTTTGACTTTTTCTAAATGCCTCTTTTGTCTTGGAGTAAAGAGTCATTTGGCACTCTCATTCTCATATTGGCATTTTCTCTTTGATGAAAAAAGAAGACAGAGAGTGAAAAAAAAAAGCTATTCCTCTTTACAAGAGAATAAGAGTTTTCATTTTTCTTACAAAATGAACAAGAGCAACACTTCAATCAATGTTTTAATTTCAATATTGTATTTACTTATTCACCTCATTTGACATTGTTCATTTTCTCTGCATTTATCATCGTTGATTTGCACATCGTGTACAAAGGGCTTTAACCTTATAGAGTATCTATCTATGCTCCAAAATGGCAAATGCAACAAAGATTCTTTAACCTTATATGTACAGTACCAATATATATAAAATAATATAAAATATAAAGTTTTACATTTTACATATTTGTATTTATATTCCTTCCAAATTGAGCCAAAAATTTTGAGTTAATCAATACAAATTGGTGAGAGATATCTGTTGTCACAAGGGATTGGTAAATGGGTAGGTTCTTCTACTTGAAAATGAATGGAATTGACCTTAAACAGGCCTTGAATTGACTTTGCCCTTTTTTTATTAGGTAGGGTTTAGTTCCAAATTGTTGAAACCAATCCCCAAAATAATTAGTGTAAATATTTGGATCCAAACACTCATGATTACAAAGACGATTGCCTCATTTGATCATTGAATCGCTTAAATGATTTGATTGTTTTCAACTTAATATTTGAATGTATATAATAATAATAAGTAATACAAAATATAATATTTCAACTTAATATTTGAATGTGTATAATAATAATTATTATTATTATTATTATTATTGAAATAAATATAAAAGGTCAAATCGTCATTATAATTCTGACCTATAAGGTTGCTCAAAATAGAATTCGAAATCAGTTGTATCGGTTGGATTCTCTTCTATCTTGAGATAGGTGAGATTTTTTTAGTCCAAAGGTTTAAGGTCCCTTATCATCGATTTGTCTGATGAATAGAATAGCCCGTCCTCCATATGTGAACGATTACGACCCTTCAAATAAAACTTTTTCTTTTAAGTTTTACACCATTAAGCTAAGTTTGCTTGCGGTGCAAATTTTATTTGCAATGGGTGTAAATTATAGAAGTGCAAAAGGGCCAAGTATTACTTTTGCTTCATATTTAGCTTTATCTTATTTCTTTATGAGAAGTAAAATAATGTATTGCAGGGTTGCAAATGAAATAAAATGGATAGGCCTAAATCAAAATGTGAATCAGTAAATTTACCAATATATGTAAAATAAAATTTGTCCAGATATAAATATACATAATTAAATATTACGGGGTTGAATCATAACAGAATCGATATAAATACACATAATTAAATTTACCAACATATACTTGTTTAGATGCTTCTCGAGAAGGGGAAATAAAAAATAAAAAAATGATTAAACAAATAAATTATCCTTCTGTTGCCAATTATTCACCCCACCTTTCATGTGGTTGTATGGATTCCTTCCACCATGTAATTCAATAAGTTATCCCGTAAAAACGATAAAAATTGATAAATCCACTGATTTGACTAGTGGATCAAATTTAGAGATAGAATTTCCTAAAAGCAAAAAGTATGGATTGATTCTGTACAATGGTTCGTGGATATACATTTTTTACTTTATCACTGGTTTATTCACATTGGAGTATGAAGCAACAGTTATATAGAATTCATCATAGATTTTGCTTTCCATTATTGTTGGATAGGGATTGATTTTATGTGTTGATCTAAACTAGTAGATCCAATACCCAAATCGATTTATAAAAATATATTATTTATATCCCTAATAAGATACCTAAAATTATCATTTATAAGGGAGGGATAAGATTTTTAAAAGGAGAGAATAAAAAATTAAGGGTTATTTTGCAAAGTAAATGAAGAAGATTTGATACATTCCTGTTTACTTGATATTTTCATGATATTCTAGGTGGTGTTTGAATTCAATGCCGTTTCTGAATCAAATGGTCTGATTGCTCAAACCGAACAGACGGTCTATTCTGACAAAAAATTAAAAAAAAAAACTGTCAAAACCATTGAACGGTTCAACCGCCCGGGTTAACAGTTTATTGACCAAATCAACATTTTTTGGCAAATTCTTTTTTAGGGAAAAACGGAACCGGTCATCTAACTGGTTTCTGGTTTTTTCAATCCGGTTTTGAAAACCATATTAGCATGTCGTTTTCTCATAAAATGTATGTTACTGTCATATAGAGGTTTTTCAATGCCATTTCAGAAAACATAAAAGAGGATTTTTTCATACCACACCTTTCCGAATTTTGAAAGTATGGTTTAAAGAAATGTTTTTTACAAAACAAAGCGCATAACCACGTCTGATAAAAACAATTTCAGACGTGATGCTGATGTAGCACTATTTTTCGAAAAAAAAAACGGCATTCGTTCCAAACACCTACCTAAAGTGTCACGGATTTTGCCAGTTCGACTATCAAATTCGCAGGATATTATTTAACTCTAAACCCTTGAGAGTTGAGAAAACCAATATCCTGAATCCTTTAAAAACTGGTGGATGGTGGGTCCATCATGATGCGGCACATCTGCTTGTGGACGGAGCGAGGCAGTTTGCCATGATGATTGATTGCTCCGCCTCCACTATTTGCAAGGAGATCAAATCAGCCCCCCAAACGTCGCACAACACATTTTTGTAGTATATGGAGAACATTTTTCGATGATGATATTATCATTTTCCGTTTTAATATAGTGATTGAATCTTCTTATCACATAGGGCGTTTTATATACGCCTCACATGTACATCCTACCATTCATTGAAAATATCTCCCATATTTATAAATTATTTTTCACAAAAAATATTCCCAATATACGGTAGATGTACATGTAAAGCACCCAAGTGTGGAGAGCAGATCCAATTCCCTCAATAAATAGGGGAGATGTGCTGTGAAACATCGTGGGGTGCTGATTTGAATTCATCTGCAAATAGAACAACTATGAAGTGTGAACCGTTTGGCCTTAGGAAGAGGGCAATTGATGTTGTACTTCAACCACGTGGTCCCACTCAAATGTGAAAAAGAATTCATCCAATACGTGCTAAATTATGAGTGACCACCTTAGGAGCATAATATGTCGGATTCAGACATAATTGTAGTTCTACCTCATTCTAAGGGAAGTTCCTGTCAGTACCTTGTATTTTAGAATTGTGTTCTCGAATTTTAAAAGGCATACTTTTAAATTATGTCTAATAGGTCCTTAAGTTAGTTGACTGTCAGTCAATATCATCACATTACATATTAAATAATTTTAAAATGATAAAATTACCTTTTATGATATTTTTTTGACCATTTTATCTACTTCGTTTGAGTGTTAAGATCTGCTATGGGACCAATCACGTTAGAATTGCACACAAGCTGATAGTTATTTAGACCTTATAAATCACTGATGAGCTTTTCAGAAGTCATAACGTGGGGATGAAGAAGAAACCTGAGAACTTGGTAAACTCAATTGAGAAATAGGTAGTGAAGGCTCATGTATTTTGGTCATCTACAGAACAACTTGTTGAGTTTTCGGCCACAGTCACCACATCTAGAGCACTATCATTTCAAGGTGCTCAGCTCTTGAATTAGTTTATGTGAAAGTGGTAGAAAAAAAAATAGATGACACCTAATGGGTATTTTTGTCATTTTATTTATTTGTTAACATAGAGAACTATTAGACATAATTTGAAAGTTTAAAATACTATAAAAACAGATTTTGAAGTTTGGCGACTGACTTGACACAACCCCTAAAGTATATGATACTGATCAGTAATTTTTCAAAAAAAATATCCTTACTCTAAATTACCACGTGGCATATATTTAGAATATCTAGATTCATCAATATTTAACCCCCTTAAAAAGAGTTCACCTAACCCTAAAAATCAGCAAACTCATATCTATTAAAGTAACCAAATCAGGCCAAGCTCCCTGCCAGTCAGACGTGGCAGCCCTATTGTAAGACAACTGTCCTCTTAGTAATTTGCAAGTCAAGAACAATCTGAGTAATGGCCTTGCAAATTTTATGATAAAAAGTAGACACGTGTCAACAATCTGAGAAGTGGCCATTCAATAACACAGCCCACCTCCATGCAAAGTCATATGTCATTCGAACTCTTTTTTACAAAAAGTGAGGAGTGGAAAGCTCCCACTCTCTATCGTTTCCTAAAAAAAAAAAAAAGAATATGCAACATTTCAATTTTCATCTCTGAACAATATGCAACTTCATCCAAACGAATTAGCTATTTTTCTGCACATTTAGAGAGGTTGGCATCTCTGAGAAGTCTGCAACTCAGAGAAATCTACAACCTAGAGAACTCTGCAATTTATACAAGTCTGCAACTTATAGAAGTTTGAACTTCAGTAATACTTCAATCGGTTAGTCTACTATATGTTCTATCTTTTTTTAGTCTTTTAGTAGTTATTTAATGTTAATTCAGTTAGCTCTGACCGAACTAGCTATCTTTCTACACATTTAGAGAGGTTTGCATCACAGAGAAGTCTGCAACTCAGAGAAATCTGCAACCCAGAGATCTGAACTTCAGAAATCCTTCATTCGGTTAATCTATTATCCCAACTATTAATGTTTATTCCCATTTAAATCTCATCTAACCGAACTTTCAATGTTTCAGAGCAGTCTGCATCTTCAGAGAACTCTGCAACTTATACAAGTCTGCAACTTAGAGAAGTTTGAACTTTAGTAATACTTCAATCGGTTAGTCTACTATATGCTCTATATTTTTTAGTTTTTTAGTAGTAATTTAATGTTAAATCGGTTAGATCTGTTCAAGAGTTAGGGTTTAGTAAAATCAGTAAATTGGTTAGTTCTGTTCACCGGTGGCTGTTATCACAACTGATTTGTGTTTTCAAATTTTTTTTTTTTTTCAAATTCTATTGTTATTTTCTTCTAATTTACGAATATCTAATGCATTTATATGTTCAAATGGATGATAAATCACCCTTATTTGGCCTCTTGAAGGCGTCTGTATGGTTACTTTCGTCGCTCTGTCGAGCGAATGAAACCTTTGAGTCGGGTTAAGAAGAAGATGTTATGTGGATCAGAGTCGGGTCTGATCCAAACTGACACTTTAACTGTTCATTAATAATGATCCGGGTATTTTGAACCGGTTTAAGGTATTTAAACCGAGTCAATTCCCAACAATTGTGGCTTATTAATTAAGGTATTTAATTCATTCAATTATTGCTTATTAATTAAGGTATTTAATTAATTACTACTACTTAAATACACATAACTAAATACTGATAATTAACAGCAATGAAATTAATGATAATTTTTAATTCGGATTGATAATTAATTACATCGGTTTGTGTTGAAAACAAACCCGATTTAATTAATTACTGATAATTAATAACGATTGTAATAATGCTAATCATTAATTCGGATTTAACCATTTAATGTTTATATTAATTCATAATTATATAAGTAATGATAATTACTAATATTATAAGTATCAATTACTAATTATTAATATATTTTAAAAATTACTGAATTTATTACGACTATCATTATTATAAATTGTTTATAACAGTAGTTTTAATATTATGATTAAAATATTATAAAAAATAGTATAATTACTATAATTAATTAATATTTATTTCTGTTAATAAATGCTATTAAATGTAATTTATTACAAATTTAGTTATTATTATTACTATATACAAAAACTTTAAATTAAATACTAGAATAAATTAGTAATAATAAATAAGAATGGTTAAATTAAAATAATAAATGGTTCAAGCTGAATTTAATGACCTGTATAATTTTACGGGCTTGACATTTAAGGGTCAATTTATATGGACCCATAGAATGCATGAATGTCTTAAAAAATGGAAATTTATAAATAATATATATATAACTTTTCCATACTTAATACGGGGTCATTCACTAGTTTGTTTATAATAAATAAAGAAAATAGTCTAACAACGAGATGAATAAAAGTTGCCTCAACTTTTAAGTCAAGGATCTTGTTTTGAGTCTAGGGCCCATGCCAAGAGCTTCGGTGCGTGAGACTTTCTAATAGCATAAGACTCTACTTTCTAGATTCCTTTTAACACGAGAAGAATGTCTAATTTGGTCACTATAGACTGAAAATAATAAAAAAAAGCAGCATAAATAATTCATATTTGGTACCTAATTGCTTGTTCAGTTTTAATCATTATCACATCAACTTCGTAGATACTATACATATTGTGTTCAATATGTTTTCATGATTTAAAATTTGTGTATATGATAAAGAGTAAGAGAGAAATAGAAAGTTGAGGGCAAGTATTCTCATACTTTTTTTCAATTTTCTGATTTTTTGTCTATTAAACTGAATATAGCCTTAGTTTTTGTTTTTGATTCATTTATGTTCTATCAAACCAGATAAATAGTTCAGGTTATATATGATATATCTCATTCTTAGATTGTGTTTGGTATTATTGTTGTTTCTACCTCAAATGTTTGGGTTTGATCTATATATACAAATTAAATTGATGAGAAATATATGTCATCACATCAGGTAGAAATATATGGGACCAAGTACAACCTTACATTATCATGCCATAAAGATTTTCTATAAGTTACTATTTTTTTTTAATCTTTTCCTATTACTTCATATCTATTTTCTTCTTTTATTAACAGTTTCATCTTTGTATCTCACCTTACTTTGTCCCACTTTGCGCCTGGCACACCCCACTATTTAAAGGTTGAAGCGGCACCAGTTATAGTTGGCTGGGTTGGATTAAGCCCAACCTGTATATTAGACCTGTTGACATCCCTGACCCCATTAATTTGAGTCAGGCCTTTGTGTGTGGGTAGATGGGGGTGGACGGCTATAAAAGGGCCTTATTTCACTCTGTTATGATTGCGCGAAAGCGTTTGATCACCTCTTGGTTTTCATATCTAAAACCTAAGTTTTAACCTTTGGCTCATTGGAGTATAAATACAAATATATAGAGTGCAAAATCATACATTTTATATGTATTTATAATGTATAAATTTGTATTTATATTCCTTCTAAACTGAGCCTTAAACCCTAAACCAACGTCTAAATCGTAAATGGATCGGATGCATGTCCTCCAATCGGAGAAGATTCAAATATTTCCTGGCCACAAACGGGTTCTGTAGAGGAAATTCTTTTTGTTAGATGTTAGCACGATGTATTGTGATTCAACGTACAATTCATTAACTGAATTGAGTATACTAAAATCATAGTTAACTAGTTAACTGAGTCTGTCATGTCTCACAAAACTTAGAATATTCATGAGAAATCCATCGTGAGAATATGGACCATCATTTCAAAATGCAAAATGAGTACTAATTGAAGTGGCCCATTTGCTAGCTAATTTCAGTTCAAGTGGGTGGGGAATGAGGATATCTGAAATCTGGATATGCCTTTGTTCAGGGCCTTCAGGCAATGTCCCGGCTTGTACTCGGCAGGCAATCGAGGCTGATGCTATATATATATATATATATATATATATATATATATATAATTTTAGAGTGGGTTCATTGACCAAACCGAGCCCGGCCCATACCCAAGCACCCAACCTGAGTGCATCAAATTAAAATGCAGGTTGGGAAGATCGGGCTTGAACTCGGGCTCAATCCAAGCTTGGGCTTAAGCCCAATTTTTAGGGTTGGGCCCAGGTTGACCATAAACCCAGCCCAACTTGCACCCCTACCATGAACAGGTCAACTAGTCTATATATATACTAAAGTAGAAGCATGTCACGTTAGATAGCCTAAGCTTTCTCCCTTACACTAACAACTCTTAAACCCTCTTCATTTTAGCCTTCATTGCTCCCTCATGAAGCCACTTCATCACTCCCTTCTCCCTCTCTCATAATGACACCTCATTAGACCTAGCCCAACCCTCTTTCCTCTATGTTTATCCCTTTGCCCCTTTGGATACCCCTTCCTAAATCTATTCCTAAAATCTCTCTACTAAAATATAATCTAATATAGCCAAGTTGCACCAATATCCCCCACATTCACCTAAATTATCTATAATTCTTATTTATCTCCTAAATTATCTCTAATTTAATAGAGAGTTTCTTTCCTAAATTATCTTTAATTCCTATTTATCCTCTCCCCCACTTTTTATTTATATCTATCTAAAGAACGTTTGAATTAAAAAAATTAAGAATTATTATATATAGAATAATAATTGCAATTATTAATGTACTAATAATAAAAATATTATTTCACTTATATCAATTAATAATTCTAGAAAATGATTTTCAAAAATTTAATATTTATTAATATTTTAAAATATTAATTTATATATACTAAAATTTATATTTATTGTATTTTTAATAATTGTTTATTATATTTTTGTGATAAACATATTTTCAATAATTATGTATAAATTTATTTTTGTTTTGTTATTTAATAGATACCTTTTAGTAATTATTGGAGATTAAACTATTGTTATTTATTAGAGATTAGACTATTAGTTCAGTTGTAAGCTGTTTAGCCAACCAAATTGACTTGGTCAGGTTGGGGAGTTCCACCCGACACCAACCAACCATTAGTAAAAATTAGCCAACTCAGGTTATATCAGTTTGGGTAAATTTTTGGTTTGGTTAATTGGTTTAAAAGATTTAAACTTAAAAAAATAAATAAATAATTACAATGATATTATTAAAAAGTAAATTAAAAATTTTAAATTTACAATATAAAATATTTTAGACTAAGAAATATGAAAAATTTCCCAATTGTCGATTTACAAATAGCCAAATCGAAATTGACTTGACCTGATTAGGTTAGAAGATTGCTACACCAAAACCCACCAGAAATACTATAAAACCTACCAACTCAGGTCAAGTTGGGTCGTGTTGGTAAGTTTAGTTGGTTTCACCAGTTTAATAAACAACCCTAGCTGAAATTAATTATTGTTATTTTTTTATTATAAAAAAATATTAAAAATAATATATAAAATATAACTAATTATTATTTATTTAAAAGTTAAAATAGAAAAGAATTGCCCACTCTCATACACTACACTTCTATTGATTTAGGCTTAGACATTAAATACAATGTCTTTTCGCCCCTGATTTAAAACTAATTAGGCTTAGACATTAAATACAAAAACCATGTCTTTTCGCCATTGATTTATGACAAACAACCAAACATTCACCCGTGAAACATAAAAATGAATTCAACCAATCCGTTTGGTTGATTCATTAAACTTCTTGACCTCCTGTATTTTTTTTTCTTTTGTGTTTTTAACCATTTCCTTCCATCATTAATAATAAAACCCTCATGTACTAACTTATTTTTGTTCAATATGATGAATATATAAATACCAGACATATTCAACTTTTATGCAATTTTTTTGTGTATTATGTAATATAATCATAGAAAACAAATTGTTCTTAATTGGGGCCATGAGGTCTAACCCGATAGAAATAATTATAATTAATAACCATATAATTTAACAATAAATTATTTATTTGTTAAAAGTATACGGTACACTACGAGAAAAATATGCCTATACATTAATTGGTTCAAAAACAATCAAAACCAATGTTGACTCATTTTTATCATGACATAATATCAAAAACAAGAACCGATCCAATTATAACCGGGACAGATCCAGACCCTATATGAATAGGTTAAGTTTAGTTCTGTCGGGGGCTCAGGGCTGCCCAGCCCATTATTCACCCTAAATTGTATGATTACTAGATAAACATAATGTCCATACTTGCTTTGGCCTCATGCGAGACAATTAATTCTCCCAAAATTTTAATTCATAAATCCAATCATTCTTCTCTCCACGCTCTCCTTCCTCATGCACGTCCCACTCAGAAAAACTAATCGATGACAATAGTAGATTAGAATTTGGATGGTGGGGGGGGTGGTACCCGATTGAAGTATTTACACAGCTCTATATAGGGGCCCATTCACTTTTTAACAAATCATGAACCCAAGCCCGCCCAAGTTGAACTCCAAAACTTGACCACCCTCGTAAACCTGTTCATGGGCCGGGCTCGGGTTTAGCTTTTGCTAAAATTTGAATGGGCCCGGCCCGAAACCTGATCAGTGAACAGCTGTAAGCTCCTCTTCCTCTTCCACCATTGACTGTGGCAATGAAAGAATGGACCCTAGAGTCCAGTCCAAACCACGCAGTTGGTGAATAGAGAAAATATAGTTGGGATAGATAACACAGAATGGAATGGAGAATTTCGAGCATTGGTTAGTTATTCATTAGCTTTGGCAGTTGTAAGCAGTTTGAGAAATAAAATTAAAAGAGGAAGTAATTCCTGGACAGAGGAACCGTGGTGGCTGCAGTGCAGGTGAGTACCTCGCCGTCTGCTGTCACGGTGTACTTCTCCGGGTCCACATCTATTACTGGAAGTGCGCTATTGAGCTTCATGTCCAGTTTTGTGAGCCTCCGCACATTGCCCACGGCTACCACCCTCTTCTTCAGTCCGTACTCTTTTTCTATTCCGGCGTCCTTAGCAGCCTATTAACCAGAAACAACAATTTTCAGTTAGTCCAACGTGAATAATAAAATAGTAACAGGTGGTAGCTCCTTGTAGACTCGGATTTCCTGCCCAAAAGAATCCTACCCACGTCTGCCCATATGACACTACAGCTGTACATTGGAATGCAATGGAAGAAAGAGGAGCATGCCTTGCTGACGAATGCAATGGAATTTGAGCTTCCAGCCTTGCCAAATGCCCCAAACATGGGCCTCATCATCACCTGCAACCACCAATGCTTCACTTAACTACTTTGGACAACTTTGATTCATTGTATTTGTGTGTGTATGGACCTGTTTGTGAGAAAGGGGGATAGAATTATGGAGAATTATTCAATCTAATGATATACCAGACCCGTAATAGTAACTATTACATGAATTGAATCCCATGTAGGAGACCTCCACCATTAAATATTAATTCAATCAGATAATACCAAGCATCCAAAGGATAAGATAAAAACATAATTTTGTAGCATTCTCCATAATTAATTTTCTGTTGAAAGGACGGTCTCTGCCCTCCTGCACAGAATCAAGAATTTCTTTTTCTTTTTTGGGTAGAAGGATCAAGATTTTCAGAATTTTATAATATTTTATCCATTTAGCTAGATATATTTCTTAAACAAATAAAACAGAGTAAAATAAAGTTTTACCGGTTGAGGAGTGGGGATGCTTGCATTTGGATCACCCATATTAGCCCAAGCAATTGCACCACCTTTGATCACCATTTCTGGTTTTGCTCCGAAAAATGAAGGCTTCCATAGAACAAGATCTGCTAACTTCCCAGCCTGGAAATAAAAATATATCCAGAAAAGTATTAAATATTTTCTTTGTTGTCTTTATTGAGTCATTGTTTCAAATGTTGTAAAGATTGGACTTAAAATTAAATAAATGACCAAATATATTATAGAAGGGCAAAACAAGTCATAAATCGTACCATATACCATAAAATATGTTCTTTTTTGTAAGAATTTTGTCAAAAGCATCATGCATGCCATACCCATTGTTAAATTATTAGTGCTTAAATCATTTCTTACCACTTTGAACCATGTCCTTTTTGTCTACCCCTACCCCTTCTAGCCCCATCATCAACTCACTAAATGAATCCTGTTTCACCAAACCAACTTAGTCTACTTTCTCTCATTTTATCACCTATNCCCAGCCCCCCCAGTCGGGATAAGTTTGGATGATGATAATCAAGTTTGACTTTTTACCAACATAATGAGCAAAAGAATGTATAATCAAGTTCCGCTTTTTACCAACATAAAATGGAATTCGGATTAGCTGAACGTGATGGCTGTTCAGCAGGCTGTGGAACCAGATGAGGTTCCACGCCAGTAATAAATTCATGGGCCCCACCATAAAAGGTGCAGGCCCCATGTATTTAAATACTGGTGTGGAACCTTATCATTAGTTCCACAGCCTGCTGAACAGCCATCACGTTCAGCCAAACCTTGCTCCATAAAATGGCTCATTGACCTAATGTTTTAAAACAACTCAAGTAAGTCTTTTTCTAGCAATGTATTTTAAAATAGAAGACCCTTGGAAAAAGTTAAGAAAAAAGGGAATATAAGTAATCAAGTTCCAGTGAATTGATTCAAATCACATGAATTTAATAAATAATTAAGATACATTATTTGACTTTAAGTTTTCCTTTTTCTTTTTCAGAAATCCGATTATAAGATTCAAATTGGTGCCCTTGGGGTTCATGATTTAATTGTGACCATAAAGTTTTGAAAATATTGATATGGTTGGGCAAACAATACTAATGCAAATCAAGAAAAGCGACCAAGAATGCTGATAAAAAAAGAGAAGTGACCAAGAAAACTGACATGCTTTGAACAAGACCCTGTTAACAAACCCAAGTTCCTCAAGGTATGCAACAAGTCTCCATTCAAGTCAAAAGATGGACAAGATCAAGTCCATGCTTTTCCGTGTGATGGACGTATGGTTTACAGAGATGGGAAGAAAGACTTGTTCACCATGGTCATGTTCACAAAAGATCTAGTCCCGTTTGACATATTCAAAGGTGTACCTTTTTCAAGAAAATCAACTAAGCCCTGTCCCAATTATATCGGGTCAGTTACATGAATCTTTTTCCTCCATTTCACTCTGTTCAGTGCCATATCCATTGCTGAATTATGGGCCCTTAAATCATTTCTCACTACTTCAACCCATGTCCTTTTTGGTCTGCCCCTAGCCTTTTTTGGACTTCGACTTGTAGTAGATCACATCTTCACACTGGTTCTGTAGATGGTCTTCTTTGCATCTGCTAAACCATCTTAGTCTACTTTCCCTCATTTTAATTACCCTTTTGTTTTATCAAAGGAAAAATATGGTGATATTTTGATTTGGTTATCATCAAATTTTTCATTTTTTACTTTATGCACATATGCATCTGCACCCACAAACTCAGTCATAGTACTGAACCAACATTTCCGGGTGAACAAGTTAATGGTTAAATTATTTAAATATTCCAAAAATACATGTACCTTTATTTCTTGAATATCAAGACATTAACAAAATGGAATGGAAAGAAGAAAGAAATAAACTGATTGTAAGAAATTTTCATCAGAATGAGATTTATGACTATGAACTTCATATGCACCACTCAATAATCCAACCTAAGTGGATATTCCTTCTCAAAGGTATACATAATTTATCCAGTCATGTTAATTATTCTAGAAAGCCCAAAATAGGGACCCAAAAGCAAAACTGTCAAAAATAAAAAGCTATCAAGTAGATGTATTTAGAGAAATTCTAGGTAGAACCAAATGAATTGGGAATACCAACTGCATCTTTGTGTGTTTTATGCACTCTGTTTAGATAGTCATTGATGTCCTTGAGATATACTAAAAATTCAGAACTTCAAATGTAACAGAAACAAATTCATTATAATTTACAAGATTGAAATTATCATACCTCAACTGAACCAACATATTCAGAAAATCCATTAGCTATTGCAGGATTTATGGTGTACTTTGCAATGTATCGTTTGATTCGGAAGTTGTCATTAAGTGTATCACTTTGATCAATTGATCCTCTTTGCGCCTTCATTTTGTGAGCGGTTTGCCATGTCCTGGTTATAACCTGGGTACAAAGAGCATTGACTCGACTTAAGCACAAAAAATTCCAAAACAAATTTTGCATTCATAACATGTGCATCTGCAGAGGATGCAATCACCAGTTAACTTTTATTTTTGGCCCCTATATTCTAAGGAGTATCTAAATTTATAAAGACAAAAAATATACCAATAGAAATTGAGTGATTTAACCTTAAAATTTCCATTAGAAAACAACATTTCCGTGATTCATTGATAATCTTTCTTAACTTTTTTTGAACAACAATATTATGGCTTGTTGGTGGGTTCTGATTGTTGTTCCTTGTCCCAAATAGTATAGGGTAATGAGGTTCTTGTGTCTTTATTTCAATAGAATATATTTTATTATTGATCCAATAGAAAATAGGGGGAAAACACTGATACTACATGCCTATCAAGAGGGACAAGTTTTAAACCTTTGATATATGCTTAAAGGGCATTCAGCTTACTAGTACCCCCAGTGTTGCAATGCCAACACCCTATAACTTTTAACAAGCATATATGACATCAAGCAGAAATAAAATGACTTCATAAATCAAAGTAGGACCTACATATCCTAATATCTTGTTTGGATCCATTCCTGGTTGTATATTAAAATTGAAATGAAGTCCTTCACTCCTGGATTTTCTTGAAACTCATTAGTCTTTTTGACAGCCTCAAATGCATCAGATGTGTGGATTCATTTAATGTGACATCTGAGCAGGATACCAGTAATTTCAAAACTAATTACTAATAGTCCAACAAAATATCTAAGAGTCATGGATAACAACTTGGAAGATAGGATATAATGCAACGGAACCATTTATAGGCAAAGTAGAAAAACCTCTCCAATACGACCCATAGCCTGTGAATCAGAAGATATAATGCTGATGGCTCCCATGTCATGCAAAATGTCTTCTGCAGCAATTGTTTCTTCTCGTATGCGAGATTCAGCAAATGATATATCTTCTGGAATGTCCTTATCAAGGTGATGGCAAACCATCTGTATGAATTCCATTCAGTTTCAGAGCATGCATGACAAAATTAACGCGTAATAGAATTTACAAGCAAATCAATACTTCCTCTTCTCTTTCCCTTACCAACATATCAAGGTGCTCATCTACAGTATTGGTTGTAAATGGTCGTGTTGGGTTTGTTGATGAGGGCAAGACATTCTTCAGACCACACACTTTGATAATATCTGGAGCATGACCACCACCTGCACCTTCACTGTTGAACAAAATATTAAAAAGAATG
This sequence comes from Nelumbo nucifera, assembly GCF_000365185.1. The sequence goes on from NW_010729079.1 coordinate 4,554,285, forward strand.
CTTTGAAGAGTTAAACCAAAATGGCCTCATTTTTGGAAATACCTCAGACTTCACTGCTGAAGTTTTTTATTTTTTATTTTTACATAAAATTCCAAAAATGTTTACATAAAAAGGGTTTATAAGGTTAAATCAAATTCTCCACAGGAAAAAGTGATATTTATGCTATCGAGAAAAATCCATCCACGCAATTATGGTCTAAAATGTCAAATATTTGCTAACATTTTCATGAAATGCTTCCATTCCCATGGGTACGGACACAAACATTATTGGAACCAACATATTCCCTAGTGAAAACTACTGGCACCATGTGAAGTGCACGAGATGGTATTATAACATAAGTTGGAAATAATGCTGCAGATATGTGCAGTAGCAGTATTATGACCCACCCAATATACATGATTATTACCTTGAGTCAACTTAAAGTTCTTTTCATACATGAAGTTAAGCTTTAGCTTTTGTTTGCATAATAAATTATTTTGTTGATCTATCAGAATCACTTGCACTTTCTATCAAGTGGAGTAAACCAATCTACTCACCTTACAAATTATAATCATATGAGTGAAAGGTTTAAATGATAAAAAATGATTTCTAGTTGTTCAAAAGGTGAGATTCAACAGCAATTAAATTAAAACTTGGTTTCGTCATGATCAATCAATCATATTGATATAATTCAGGTCTGCCTTAGAGTTCGGCCTGACTGAGTTCAGTTATGTAGAAGAAGAAAAGGTTATAAAGAGAGAGAGAGAGAGAGAGAGAGAGAAGAGAGAATTCTGGTTCGAACAGAAAGAGTCAACTAGACTTCTCCCAGTCGGCCAGTAAGTATTTATATTATTATTAAAACATGACTGAAAAGACCTATGTGCCCTTACTCAAGTTAAGAGCACATGTTCCAACACAACATTACAGATCAGCAACATTAATCAAGGTATAAAGACAGAAATACCCCTACGCTAACACTCCCCCTCAAGCTGGTTACATACTGTTCCACTAATCCTGGGTTCACACTAATCAAGGAACAAGAAGTTCACACTAATCCTGGGTTCCATACTGTTCCACAACCATGTGATGATCTGAGCATCCTCTTGCTCCCAGTCTTCATACTCGTGAGAGTCAGAGGA
>NW_010729079.1:4556067-4585034 GCF_000365185.1 Nelumbo nucifera
AAGAGGGCGATCACTCCTTTTCAGCCCTTTCCCTTATCTCCAATCGAACACAGAAAAAAAGAGGAAAACCCTAGATAGGGTGCGCAGAGAATGAACCCTAGGCAAGCAGAAATCTAGGCAGATTTTACCTGGCTCTGATACCATGATATAATTCAGGTCTGCCTTAGAGTTCGGCCTGACTGAGTTCAGTTATGTAGAAGAAGAAAAGGTGATAAAGAGAGAGAGAGAGAGAGAAGAGAGAATTCTGGTTCGAATTGAAAGAGTTAACTAGACTTCTCCCAGTCGGCCAGTAAGTATTTATATTATTATTAAAACATGACTGAAAAGACCTATGTCCAACACAACATTACAGATCAGCAACATTAATCAAGGTATAAAGACAGAAATACCCCTACGCTAACACATATAAATAACAAAAGACCTTAAGCTTCCTAGAGAATTGGAGATCTGTAGTCCCAAGAGAGGGAAAGCCAAAAATACAAACCCTTGGCAAAAGAGAAATGGTAAAAGGTTTCTATTATGCAGTCAGAATGAAGTGGAATAGTGGATTGCCCACAATGTAATCAATAGCATTCACAAGGAGCCCCCCAGGTAAAAACTCAATCCAGTTTGATGTTTATGATGGTCTGGATCCACTAAATGTATTTCAATTTTCAATTGACTGCATGATTCATATCAGTAAATCATCCCAAATAGATTAGCAATAAATTCTATAATCCATGCTCTAGTGGAATCTATGCTTTTCTTCATAATGGAGTGACCAATAAGAAACTTGCATAAAATCATCCATGCAACCTGCTGATATCAGCAGGTGTCCTGTGCTAAGGTCAGTATCAGTTTTACAGAACCTACTATAACAATAACAACACCAACACCACCAACAACAATGATAATAACAGGGGGGGGGGGGGGAAGATGAATGTTTACAGAGACAAGAATTGGTTTTGCAGACTATTCTGAACTATTTGTACTTAAGGGCTGTGTTTGGTGTGCAAATGCTGAGCTGAAGTGAATTTGCACCCCGGTTCAGTTTTGCAGGCATTTGGTAAGAAAACATTTTTGTATTGAAAATGACAACAAATTTGTTTTTTCTTTTTTTTTTCTGACATGTTTGCATCCAAAACAAGAGCAAAGTTTGCTTCTAAATGCCTGCATCCAAAGTTGGTCAATGTAAAAAAGGTACATTCCAGTCTTGGAATTTGTGTCCGTACCCAAATACTATCACAACCATTGGTAAGAATACAAAATTTGTCAACGCAAAACCAAACCAAGCTTATTTTTATGAACTGTACATGTTTTCAATTGCACTCTTACCAAATGCATCCTAATGTAAAAAGATGAGAAATTACAAAACTGTCCCTTTCATAATTATATTGTGTTGATACTACTCCCATCCAAGTTGTCTCAGACCCACAGTATTGCAAGCCTAGTTCAAAATTAAGCATTAGTAACCCAAGGTGAACTCATTTGAGTCTAGTGCAAGCCTTAGTTGCATAATAAAATAAACTGTATTGCCATTGATTAATGATCATGCATGCAACAAAGAAACAGAACTCCATGGTGTTAGAATATAATAGTAGCACCCCACAAATCTGTTTCAACTTTAAACAAGCTGCTGTACAGATAAAATACATAAACTCATTGAAGACTTTAAGGTTTAAATATAAAACACAGTTATGCAAAAAAAACGGAAGTTCAACAATCTTACCTGTGGTAAGTATGGATAGTTCTTTCTTTAAAAGCTGCAATTGTGTGTTCCACACATCCAGATTCATTTAAGGTGTCAGTATGGATATTGACCTGTCAAAAATTAATTGAGAATCAACTAAAGAGATCACATGACAGAACAAAAATCATTATAAAATATGAAAAATTGATACCTGGATGTCATTTTCTTCTGCAACACTTAGACAATTGTCTATTGCAGCAGGTGTACTTCCCCAATCTTCATGCAGCTTCAAACCCATTGCTCCTGCCCTGATTATTTCAGGCAATCCATCTGGATTGGCACTATTCCCCTTGAAAAGAAAACCCCAGTCCATAACAGAGAGAAAAAAAGGAAAATGGGAAATTTTCAGTTCTAACCTTCCAACTTTAGGCAGTGATGAACTAACAGGATTTATGTAGCCAACCCAGGTAGTCCAAATAGGGTTTCTTTTGGTGTTGTTTTGTGTGTGTGTGTGTGTGTGTGTGAGAGAGAGAGAGAGAGAGAGAGAGAGACCTTCCCAGTGAAGCCAAAGTTGAGTGGCATTTCATCAGTTGACTGAAGCATAAGTTTCATTTGTAATGGTGCAGGTGTACAAGTTGTTGCACGTGTCCCATCTGCAGGTCCGGTTCCTCCTCCCACTAATGTCGTAATACCTTCATTGATTATGAAAGCTTAAAATATTTATTGAACCATTCTGATTACTTCATTCAATAATTTACCATATTTGGCTAAAGGATAAAACAAGCCAATGCTTGAGATCAGAAGGCATCAATGAATTCCAATATTGGAAATTTTTCGTCTAAATGTGAGTTCCATTTTCTATATCCTCAATTTCTATCAACTCTAGACTGAAGAATTCCACTAGCTTGAATAGAAGCCTAACAGGGCACATGCTACAAGTAATTTATATTGCTCCAAATCAAACTAAGTAAATTGTTTGCATGGTTTTCAAGGTGCCAAGGCAAGGCTAACCAACGGGGGGAGTTCCTTGTTGCCTAGTCTCCTAGGCAATGGTTTTTTTTTAATAATAACCATGAATCCCTGCGGTAGTTCTGTAGGTTCCAAAGCAACTGGCAACCATCTTTCATTAATAACTATTTACAATCTTCATAAAAAATGTATTAACTCCATATTAAGATATAGAAAATCAACATATTCATGAGAGGAAAACGAAGGAAGAAAAGAAAGATATAAAATATAGGGGCTGAGCCCCTGTTTTTGTCCTGGGAAAAGAAGAATGTGCTGATTGGCAAAAGTTTAAGTTCTTCCTTGCTGTTCAGGATTTGAAGTCTTTGATTGTTCACAACAGCATACGCCAACATTTGTGTTCATTGAACCCTAACAAATAGAAAATTATAAAAAGCAACTAGTATATAAACCCACAAAATGAATATTTTAGTTCAATAGTGTCTATTTTATTATTATAATCTTAAAAAATTAAGAATATAAAAGCATTTCATAGCAACATGTACAAATTAACTTGGCAATTATATGAGGTGACCCTCCATTGGCATCTTATTGCCTAGGTGTTGCCTTAACAACTATGGTCATTTGACACTAGAGTTTAATTGAGTTTTGGTGGCACACATGAAAACTAACTGCACGTGTTGATCAAATTTAGTCTGTATTATCAAACAGGTTGGCCTTTGTAAATTGTATGGGATCAAGGATGTCAATAGGTTGGGATTACCTTAAAGTTTGAATCCAGTCTCACCCTACAACTACGAATCTGAGACAAGGTACTGGTCCAGCATAGTGAGTCTGGACCATAGGATCAGTACTACAGTCATCCTGATCTGATTTGACAATGGTCTGACCAGATAACTATAGGGTAATTGCAGCACCGCACATACAAGAATACTTGAGAGAAATTTGAAGATATAAAAATGTAGTGGTAACTTCCTTGCAGTTATTTTTGGTAGGTTTCCAAATAACTTAAAAATCAATCTTAATATTTAGAATTATGAAATTGTCATCAGTTTTTAGTTTCAGACTTCTAGGTATGGGTAGTAACTGGAAAATTGTCAAGAATCAAGATATGAGTCAGCCTCATTGGAAATTTAGGATAGGTTGTTTTGCTTGATAAAGTAGTATAGATATATAGTTCATAATTTTTAGGATAAATACATCCATCTTTATATTCACTTCATTAAGTCATCTAGAAAGAGTGCTAAGAGAAGCCTAGGATGGTAAGTTTAAGTTACTAGGATTTCTCCCCATAGATAAACCTAATCCTCTCTTTGAAGCTGAATAGGATGGAGACTTCTGCCTAGATGGAAACACATTTGATTCTATGACACACATGGATCCAACTGTGGACTTGTTGAATGAAGCAAGAGGTCTATGAGGCAGTGTTTTAATAGGAAAATCTGAGGTCTATGTTACATGGATGCATACTTCTACGTAGGGTCCAATATCTCTGACATTTCAATTTATATCTGTCTAAAACATTGTTTTTATTGTGTCCGTGATGTGCCTATGTAGCATTTATCTGAAGTAGGTAAATCAAAAAGTACATTGTTTTTATTCCCTTGATTTTCCTTCTTTCAAATTGATTAATTCTTCAAATTTGGTGTCTCCAGTGGTGGGTGTTAAATTTCTGGCTCCATTCTCTTTTCTGAATGTGTGGATTTCTTGGGATGATTTTGTCTTGTTTAGACTGTATATATGAAAGAATTTGTTCCCAGTGCCCCACAGAAACAGGTCATAATTGCTGCCCCCCCCCCNCCCCCCCAAAAGAAAAACAAAAAATAAATTTATATTTAAATCAATCCAACTGATGTTAGTAAACATGTTCACTTCTAAAATAGTCTTTTTTCCTTTTCGGTTGCTTGAATGTTTGTCAGGGCTTTGGCTTTGAACAGATGGAACTAACTTATATAAGACACAATGAGCCTGATAAGTGAACAAGTCAATTTTGGACCAGTTGCCTTTAAACCCAATAGGGTTTGGATCAATTCTGGATCTATATAAGCATCTTATTGGGTCAGTCCCTGATTGACTCTAATCCAGACAATCTTAGAGCTGTTCACATTCCTGAAGAGCAAAAAAGGCCATTTTCCAATTTTGGCTCCAGATATTTGGGGTCCTAGGAAGGGTGTGTTGACCCTATGTATTTTGATGATAACAAACTCATTTAGAATATTAATGCAATCCAACTGTACAGATAATTCATTAGCTCTCTTGCATTTGAGTGAAGTTGAATAAGAAATTGACGATTCCTCTCAAGGAAGATGAGAAAGATCAAGTTCAAGAGCATTATGAGACTTTGTGTATAGAAACTTGATGCAATCAGTATGCTTATGCATTGGAAGGGCTCAATATAGACCTACCTTGGTTAACCGTTAACCCCAAAACTTAGAGACCAATGGTTAGCATAGGAAGGGCCTTGGGCAATTTTCCTAAACATTTAATCAAGTAAAATATCAAGTACGTTGCTTAGAAAATCAAGTTTCAGTCTTTGGGAGCCTAAGGATTCAACTCCCTAGCTTTAGGAGTCAACTACTTGAGAATTCTAGGTCTATCTGTAGCAAGTAGTTGACTACCTAATCCTAGTAGTCATTAGTCAATTGATAGTGACAGCCAAGATCTAGAAAGGCTCTAGTAGTCGACTAATAAGAGGTAGTAGTCGATTACTTGAGACAATCAGCTTTTGAAAGCATGTAGTAGTCAACTACTTCACACAAAATTTACTTGACCACTCTCTTTTTTGACTGTTTGAACTACAATGGCTTTTTCCTCTTCCAGTAAGCTTTGAAACTTCTTGGAAATCATCTCGAAAACATTTCGATAGAGGATTAGTCAATATTTAACGGCTTAAAATAGTCATATTGCTCTCTTATAAACCCTAGATATAAAATCTTGAAGAATGAGAAAGAACTCAAGAAAAAGAAGTGAGATTCACAGAGTTTAGCAAGAAAAAGAAGAGGGAAACATGGGGAAACAAGAAGATGGATCTATTGATCTTCCCATAAGCTGAAAAGAGAGAAAAACCCTTGTTCTTGAAGGTGTTGAGTGAGATAAAAAAAAACAAGATTTGAGTGAATCCCAAAAGGCTCTATTGAGCCCAAGCATTCCTTGTGCTTTCTTACATACTGAGTTTTGTTTGTATTGTTATATCAACCTATTGAAAGGCATTGCATTCACTTGTACTTACATTGTTCATATTATATCTGTGTTTGTATAGCTAGTGATTTGCTAGCTGTGAAAGATTTGGATAGCACCCATAAGTCTATTAAAGGTCTTGTTAACAGCCACAAGTGCAACTGTTGTAAAGGTTTTGTTGGTACCCAGAAATACAACTGGTATAAATGTTTTGTTGGAATCCAGAAGTCCAACTGGCTTAGTGGAAAATTCTTGGGTGTATGCCTGGGGAGAGGACGCAGGCTGGAAGAGCTGAACCTCTATAAATGCTTAGTGTTCTTGTGTTCACTATTCTTGCATTTTACTTCTGTATATCTACTACATTACATTAGTTATCTTACAACACAACATTTACATTCTCTCACACACTCACAAAAATAGGGAGACCTTAGGTGAAAACTGTTTGTAGTACCCCATTCATTCCCCCTGGGTTCAGCCTTTGGGCAATAGGGTGGACTGTATGTGGACCTAACCTTTGTCAGTGGCTGCTCTCATACTTAAATCTATTTTCCTACACTTGTCAATCCAAGACTTAAAACAGTTCACCAAATAATGAGTCCTTGATATGCTTAAGGAGAAGCAAAATATATTTCCTCTTTGTTGAACCTTTTTTTATTCAGAAATTAGAATGGATTTAGAATGAATAAACTTCCACCAAATATTTTACATCTAAATACTTTATAATCAGATAGAAGTCCCACCACTTGATATTGCTTCATAGGCCAATTGAGGACATATGAAGTGGACATGGCAATCTATGGCTCCTGCAGTTACAATCATTCCTTCTCCAGCAACAACCTCAGTGTTGACCTGAAATTAAGGAAACAAAAATGTAAAGAAGTTCCACTATCAGGCAGAATAGACATAACCATAAAACTCATACAACCATTTTCATTGTGATGATCAATGTTCTGAAACTAATAGGCAACATAAATCTTAGAAGTATGAATCAAATAGAATTGCAAATTTTAAGATTTATTTAGAAATGTCAAAAGATTAGGATTTTGATAATTAAGATGATGTGGAACTCACCCCTATTGTCATATTAGATGATACACCATCCATGACATCTGGGTTGCCTGCTTTCCCAATGCATATAATGAATCCTCCCTTTATTCCAATATCTGCCTTATATATTCCTGTATAGTCAACAATCACAGCATTTGTGATGACAGTATCCAGGCAATCAGATGAAGGATGTCCAGAAGCCTGCCCCATTCCATCCCTCAGAACTTTTCCACCTCCAAATACGCATTCATCACCGTACATGGTGAAGTCCCTTTCAATTTCTGCATATAATTCAGTGTCACCAAGCCGTATTCGATCACCAATTGTAGGTCCATACATGTTGGCATAGGTCTCATGAGAAACTATGGTGGTAAGGTCAGGATCCTCTCCGGTAACACCTTCCCTGCAGAACCAAACTTTTAATATCAAGAATCTATATTTCCTTTTATTTCCATTTTTCTCCTTTTCTCAATGCCTTCATTCTTTGCTTTCCTTTTTTTGGGGGAGTGGGGTGGGGTAGGGGAGGGGTATATGCCCTTATACAAAAGGAAAGTAAAACCACATAAACTCGTGTGAATTTTCCAGACCTAGCTTCTATTTCTTCTGCATTGCCAAACTGCCTATCATGTACAGCTTTCATCACTTCTGCAATCCGGGAAACATCAACAGCACCATCAGCAATGCCATTTCCACCCTTGATCACCTTATGGCCTCCAATGCTTACAAGAGTAACTCTTTTAGTTTCCCCTGGCTAGCAAAATAAATTCATAGATAAAATTCAAAAATGCAAAGAAAAGAACAGTTAAAAAACAAAACAGCTGAAACCCAATCTACATGGCACAGCTGAATCTACAGCCATTCTTTTGGTACAAGATAAAGCTATGAAAAGGCTATCACAGACTGAGCGTTCAACTGGAAGGAAAATTATAAAGTAGAGTTAAACTAAAAAATATAAAAACCAAAAAACAAGTTACTGTGGGAAAACTCTGTTAAGATGCAGTCTCTACAATTTTGATGAATTGAGATACCAACCTCAAATCGAGTAGCTGTTCCTGCTAGTATGTTCAAGCGCATGCCATATGCTCTCTTACGATCAAAAATCAAATATGGGTTTGCCTCAATGAAATGATAGTGACTTCCAATCTGAATTCATTAAGGGAAAAAATAATCATCTTGAATTCACTAATCATTTTTATACAATGAAAGAGAAATTCCCTAAACTAGCAGCAGACAAGATGCATCAGTTCAGTTAATTCCTTAAACCAGCAAGACAATATGGGTTTGGTATTTCCGAGTTTGACCTTCCCTGATTTCTCTAAATATCCAGAATGCAACCAAGGACCTTTTTGGGATGACTTAATGTAAGCAACTTAACCCAACCTGGCTTTACCAGATTTATCATTCCCAGTTTTCTGTGAAGATATTCACTTGGATGCATATCTTGAAGATGATTTTTAGCTATAACAGCTTAATGGAAGGCCTGCTAGCTTTCTTCATTTTTTGTACCAAATATGGCCTTCTTAACTTTGTGTGTTTTGATATATGTGTGAAAGCCCATGAATCATGCCAAGCCAACCAACCCAAACAGTTTGTATATAACTCCTTCATTTTCATAAATCAACAAAGCTATTTGTTAACTATTTTATGCAAATCTTAAGTTTTGGTCCATCTTATTTTGTTAACTCTTAAGTTTTTATTTTAAGATTTTGTTAAATTGAGTTGGCTGTTGGGAAATAAAACAAGAACTTAAGAGTCCATAAACTACAAAAAGTGCAGCATTACCAGAAAAGAAGAAAAATTGATGCCAGAAACAGTAGATAAGGAACCATAAAACATAGATACAAACCTGAACTGGCCTGTCTGCAGTATTGGTAACTAAAAGAATCACTGCTCTCCGATGGGCATTAAGTGTAATATTTCCAACTTCATAAATTATTTCACCAGGACTTGTACAAATATCTTTTCCCGAAAATTTGTCTAGTGAAGGAACTGCATAATTGAAGTTCTCTCATGAACATCAAATCATATTTCTCAGCCATGTTACAATTTGAATATAACTATTCAACAAATAGTCAATTAATAGAGTTCAGACAAATAAGGTATCTAATGTACGAAAATTCCTTAAATAAGGGATAAGTAACACACAAAATGTATAACTGGGACCTAAGGGTTGGTAGGACAATTCTCTTTAAGTTTTTAGCAATAGAAATATTAACTAAAAAGTTATAAATGTCATCATGACAACAGGTAGACGGAGCCATGGAGAGTCAACAGAGGAATAGACTTTTCCCTACCTATTAAATCATATTTGGACACTTTTGGGCCTAAACCATGTCACCATATGGAAGATAGGATTAGATGTTAATAAGATTAGATAAAGAATATTGATATATACCAACATTCAATCTACTGCTTTTAAATGGATTTTCTACCTAATACCGGAATCCAGCTAAATCCAATGAACCAGATTGTGATCTTATCCATTGATAGCTTCACATAAGAATCTGATACAAATTGTTTTAGTTATATGAATTGAAGAGTTTTTTTCTAGTAGCATTTTATATCTTTAAACATTCATGTGAAAATGACGATAGATAAAAAATTTGATATGAGAACATACTTTCTGATCAGTCACATTTTCTTTGTACTTTGTGATAAAAAATCCATCAAGTAAACTATACCATATTATAGTCCCAAGTTTAACAAATAATAGTCATTCTCTACCTGGAAGGAAGGAACCATGCAAGGCCAACTCCAAGTTTCCATTTTCACTGGCAATAGCGTCATGAACGGTGATTAACTTTGTCCCATCTAGAAACGTCCCTTCAACCTAAGTGAGGAAAAAAGGCTGAAATTCACTAATTGAATGATTTAGAAGCATGTGATTCACTTAGAAGGATAATTCATCTCAGAATGTAGTAGCCATATAAGACTAGCTCTGGGAATGGTTATTTTAGATGGATAATATATTTCAAAATAAAACAAGGTCGTGGCTTCCTATGTACTAAAAATTAATATGCATATCCTCCTGATCAATTCCAAGGAAATTTCAATTTTAACCACAATATTTACCTGGATAACATCCAAAAGGTGTGGAACAGCTGGAAGAACTTGCCTCCTGGTGATAAACAAAAACATATTTCAGATTTTAAATTGAAGCAATTCCGATGCCAGATTGATTGCAACACAGAACTTGGACTACAATGTATAATATTAAAAATATAGTAAAAAATCACAATCAAGTTGGTTCTGGTCAGTATTGTCAGATTTGGACTGGACTGAATGGCTGGACCATCAAAACCATGAACTGGGAGCCAAAATGGCTTTTAGGCTGCCTGGTTCTTAGAAATGTTGTCTTGGTCAAGCCTACCTCAAATTAGTTCATTAACAATGTTTTGAAAATCATAATCATATTATCAATAAAAAATTGTAATTGTATTGTAAATCATAGAGAAATTTGAATCGAATAGAATCATAAATCATATCGTAAGTAAGATTATTTCTACTTTTTGCAAACTTGTCAAAAAATTAAATATAGATATATTAAAAGGCTATATATAGGAAAGTGATTTTACCCTATTTTTAATCTATATCTACCATATATGTACCTAAAACAATAGAATTTACCACTTATACAATAGAAGCCTAAGATCATATAATCAAGTTTGACTTCAAAGTCAAATAAATCCACATACAATAATCATTTTCTAGCAAGGGCTTTAAAAAAGTCTCCCTTGACAAAACTAAATATAAACAAAAAAATTGTAAGACTTATGAATCAAATTGTACGTTTCAAATAAAAATGTAAGATTATTTATTCAGACATTAGATTCAAATAGAAACCCTTGGGATTCATGATTCAAAATTTTAAGCATATCATAAGTCTAAGATTTTGACAACATCATTCATTAATACCTTATTGTTTTAAGCTTCTTTTGATATAAATAGCTTTTAAAGATAACAATGAATTATTTTCCATTTTTTAAATTGTCTATTTTGCATTTTTATATGAGTGAGATGAACAATTGGACAGTTGGACAATTTGACTTACGACCCGGTGACCCAAATGGTTTTGTATCAAGTACAAGTCTGACAACATTGATTTGAGCTTTTTATTTATTTATTTCTTTGAAGAAGTTAAAGTATGATCTATAGATATGCCAAAGGGTACAAAAAGTGGCACCCAATTCCAATATAGTGAGGAACTGTACTAATATACGTGACCTAATGAGTGGAGATTCTACAAGGGCATATTGATTTGTCCAAAAAAAGAAGTGGTAAATTGATAGAGTGACCAAATTGCCCCTAGATTTGAATAACTTGCAACCAAATGTCAACTTTAAAGGGCAGCCCAGTGCACAAGGCTCCCACCAATGCAGGGTCTGGGGAGGAATAGATGTATGCAGCCTTACCCTTGCACATGCAAGGAGGTGTTTCCAAGATTTGAGCCCTAGTCACCCAAGTTGCAATGGAGCAACCCAACCGTTGCACCGAGGCCCACCCTCGACCAAATTTCAACTTTAATATTACCAAAATTGGGATGTGACTTAATCAACCCTCATGAAGAAATACAAAAGAAAAAAAAAAGATAAAAACCTTAGTGCTTTGAAGATTAGTCTATTTGTAGGGCCACAAATCATATCCAATCGTCTGAATTCAATCCCATTAACTACATGGGTTAATATTAACCAGAAAACTTAAAGACAAACATATTGTTGAAGTTTGACCTGCCATAGAATTCTGTCTTGTTCGTTGACTGTAGAGTAAAGTAGACAGCAAGAAGTAGGAGAGGAAAGAAGAAAAGAGAGAAGAGCTGGTTCGAATTAGGGAAAAAAGTTAATCCCTTGATTCGGCCAGACCTATTATTATATTATTGACTTATTGAAAAAGACTTGAGTGCCCTTCTTTAAGTAAGAGGCACTCGAACTAACATAACAGTACACATCAGCATTCTCAACAAGTACAAAGACTGAAATACCCCTTCACTAACACCACTAACACATATCATGGTGGATGGGGACTCAAAAGTAGTGGTAAGTTGGTTTATACACAACATGAAGGGAACTTGGCAATAGATGTATCATATATGAGAGATTAGACATTTGGCAGATGAACTAGATGCCACCTTTCATTGGACATCTACGAGTGCTAACACAATGATATCTGCTTGTCTAGACAAGGAAACTATAGGACTCAGTTATTTTGAAGGGAGATAAATTTAGATCGGGAGACAGAGGGGTAAGTAGGAGACTGGCCTACAAAAAAGGGATGCTTGGCACACTTACGGTGTAAAACATACTTTTAAAGTTCTAATAAAAGCATGGTTATTTAGTAGTCAGAGAATTGGGTTGCTACATGAGTCATAGGAAACTAGTGAGAAAAGTGGACCCACAAACAGTTATCGGCAACTTTTTTTTGACAGAAATATCAGTTGGTTGAGTGATTGGCAATGGGGCAGGAACCATACTCGTCCCCAACCTCGATCCCCATCGGGGGCCCAAATCCCCTAATTTTTTAATTAAATATGTGTTTTGGAAAAATATTCATTTAAAATAAAGGAAATTTTAAAATATAAATAATATTTTAAAATATTTTGATATATATAATATAAATAAAATTATATGTTTAATATAATATATATATACACATATATTTAATATACATAATCGGGGTCAGGGAAGGACAGGGACTTCACTCCTCATCTCCGTCCTTGTCCCCACCAAGGCAATCTCCAACCCCGTCCCTACCAGGCTGGGGATGTCAGGTACCTAGCAAGGATGGGGAAAATTGCCATCCCTAGTATTGTCATAGAGTAAGGAAGCAGGATCGTTAGCTTTGTCTGAACCATTCTTTTGATTAGGTCCTCAGATTAGCAGACATACTAGCTAATGCTCTTTCTAGGAAAGGGGTTAAATAAAATTAGATACTTATTTCACACACCTTCCTAGAAGTTGTTTTCCTATGTTCATTAACTCTGCAACACTTTTATCACCATCTCGAACAAACTCCAAAATCTGCAAATACAAAATAAAGACAAGGTATAACTTTCTTTTCCTCTTCACAACCAAGAATCAAGTAAAACTTCTCTAAATAATAGAATAATCTATATACACATGATGTATAATGAGATATCTTTCTACAATTTGTGGCTCATCTTTTTTAATTCTATCAGCCAAAATTTCATGAATTGTGATAGAAAGCAAGCTTGTCAATATCCAAAGAAGATCTTGCAGCTTAAAATGTCCAAAACTTATATAGATATATAGCAATCTACATGTATTCATGGATGGGTGAGGTTTCAAAACAGAAATAAGATTTCTCCAATTTCTCATTGTAAAAAAAAAAAAAAAAATGTGAACCACTTAGGAGACTACAAATTCCTAGGAAGTGAATTATCCTCTTTATGAAGAAAAATAATATAAATTCTGCACCAATACCTGTGTTGCTATTAGAGCTACTGCTTCAGTGGAATTGAGCCTAAGGCCACGAGCCAAACGCTTTTGTGCAAGGAATCCAGCATTGTGCAGAGCTAATTTCTCAACTTCTCTTGGGGTCAATTTCATTTCTATTATTCGTATCTCAAAACGCTACTAGCATCCCAAGTCCAACCTATAATTAATGGGAAGGATTTGAGAAGTAAGATAGAAATAGCTTAGCAAGATGATACATAAATGGTAAATCGATAGATCATAAGAAAACATCTTAAATTAATAAGTTTGTTCCCAATAAATCTACTCTCTAGAACTACATACTCTGTCATCAACAAAATATTTTCTCATCTTTTTATGTACTCATAAAGAAAATCTAATTTCTAAATCTTTTCGGGTATATGTCAGTTATTTTTCATTTCTTCTCTTTTTATTATTTATCATCCTTCTACTTTTCTCATGCTGAAAAATTTTGTAAGCCAAAGGTGTGTCTTTTCCATTGATACCTTATGATATCTATATACAAACGTTGGAGTTCCTTGCTCCCTAAAACTTTCTAAAAACAAATTCCTAATCCAAAAAGAAAAACAAAACAAAAAGACTTCTTAAGACTTCCTAACTATGCAGGTAACATACAGATCCGGGACTCTCCTGTAACATATAGATCCGGGACTCTCCTGAGTCTTATCTTCGTCCAATACTCCCCCTCAAGGAGGTGCATGAGGATTGCGAATGCCCAGCTTGGGAAGGAAAGAATCAAACTGTTTTTGTCCAAGAGCCTTGGTGAAAATGTCGGCAAGTTGTTCACCAATACATATAAAGGCAGGTGCGTGCCAGCTTGGAGCTCATTGCGAATGAAATGACAATCAACTTCAATATGTTTTGTTCGTTCATGGAAAACAGGGTTCGCGGCAATGTGCAAAGTAGCTTGATTGTCACAAAACAAGCGTATAGGCTGAGGGTGAGATATACCCAAAGATGATAACAGACCTTTTGGCCACTTTAACTCACAACTGGTAGTGGCCATTGACCGGTATTCAGCCTCGGCAAAGGAACGGGAGACAGTATGTTGTTTCTTAGTCTTCCAGGAGATGGGGGAATGTCCTAACATGACAAAATACCCAGTAAGAGAGCGACGAGTTAGAGGACAACTCGCCCAGTCGGAATCACAATAGGCATATAATTGCAGATCACTATCAGAGCGCAAAAATATTCCTTGACCAGGACGTCCTTTCAGATAACGAACCACACGTAATGCCGCATCCCAATGATCAACACGAGGATATTGCATAAATTGAGTCGGGACATGGATGCAATAACTGAGCTCCGACCGCGTAATGGTTAAATAAATCAACCAGCCCACAAGATGTCGATATCGTTCAAGGTCATCCAGGAGTGCTCCGTCGCAAGGGCAAGTTTATGATTCTGAGTAATAGGAAAGGGAGCAGGTTTGGACCCCAATAAGTCAGTTTCTATAATAATATCAAGTGCATATTTTCTTTGGCAAAGAAATATCCCCGAGGATCTGCGAGTCACTTCAATGCCCAAAAAATATTTAAGAACACCCAAGTCCTTCATGTGAAAACACTAGTTCATATACTGCTTAAATTTGTGTATGAATTCTGGGTTATTCCCACCAACGATCAAGTCATCAACATAAACCAGGACGTGCAAGACAAGCCCATTCTTGCGATATGTAAATAAGGAATAATCGGAACCAGACTGTTCAAACCCAAAAGTTTTCAAGGCAGCACCTAACTTAGAGAACCAGTTCCGAGGGGCTTGCCGCAAACCATACAAAGATTTTCGGAGTTTGCATACCTTTCCAGTCCCGGAGGCCAAAAAACCTGGAGGAGGTTTCATATAGACCTCCTCATGAAAATCACCGTGCAAAAAAGCATTGTGGACATCCATCTGATGCAATTCCCAATGTTGGGCCGCAACAACTGCTAAGAAGGTTCGAACTGTGACCATTTTAGCCACAGGGGCAAAGGTCTCGTTGTAATCAAGACCTTCAACTTGAGTGTTGCCCAAGACTACCAACCGTGCTTTAAATCTTTCAATGGATCCATCAGAGTTGTACTTGATTTTGTAGACCCATTTACACCCGATTGCCTTTTTTCCAGGTGGGAGGTCTTCCAAGGTCCATGTCCCATTGTCTTCCAAAGCCTATATCTCTTGGCGCATAGCCTCGCACCACCGAGCATCAGTCATTGCCTCAGAGAAACGAGTAGGTTATCGGCCTGCAGTAACAACTGCCAAGAAATGTCTGTGTTTCACAGAAAAATTATCATACGTCACATAATTAGTTATGGGATAAGGAGTACCTGAGGACTGAGATGATGCAGGAGAAACAGCGGAGGGGTCTAAACGACGAGCAGAGTGTGTGACAAAGTCTTGTAAATAGCTGGGGGGTCGCTTTTCTCGATGTCCGCGGCCTAATAACTCTGTAGTGGGCTGAGAAGTAGCTGGAGTTTCATTATTTCTGCAAGCTACATGGCTCCTTGTCTCATCAAGAGGACTTGCCTCCTCATCATTACCTGTGTTCTGATGTCCTTCTTCATTGATCGTGTCGCTCCCCTTGACTTCTATATGAGGACCTGCCTCCTCATCATTACCCGTGTTTTGATGTACTTCTTCATTGATCGTGTCGCTCCCCCTAACTTCTATATGAGGTGACTCAGATACCATGTCAGGAGGAGTGGCCCAAGGCAACCCAACGTTTTCTTTGGCTACGGGAGGACTGGTTATTAAGGGTTGATGTTCCGGAGTGGTAAAGGGAAATTCGACCTCACTAAACACCACGTCTCGTGAGACGAAATAATCACCAGACTCAAGATCGTATAATTTCCATCCCTTTTTCCCAAAAGGATACCCAACAAAGACACATTTCCTACTCCTAGCGGCAAATTTGTCACGGTCCCGTGTATGCGAAAAACACAAGCAACCAAAAACTCTGAGATGTTTATAAGGACTTTGTCCAAACAGCATCTCGTAAGGTGTTTTACCACCAAGAAGGGTCAAAGGTGTCCCCTACGGTCAAAACACACTCACCCAAAAATTGATCGGAAGATGTGCTTGAAACCTGAGTGCTCTGGCCACATTCAAGATATGACTATGCTTTCTCTCCACACGACCATTTTGTTGTGGTGTTCCAACACAGGAAGTCTGAAATAAAATCTCTTGCTCCTCAAAATATGATTTCAAGGATTTAAACTCTGTTCCATTATCACTTCTCACCACCCTAACCTTCTTATTGAATTGTCGTTCAATCATTGCACAGAAATCCAAACCGCAAGATGCAGGTACTCTATAAGCACCCCATAAGTCAAAATGAATCAAAACAAAACAATTGGTCACTTTATTGCTACTTTGAATAAAAACATCCCTAGTTTGCTTTGCCTTCAAACAAACATCACAGGTTTTGTTCTTACTATTACTGATATTAAGAAGCGAACTAACCGTTTGATAAGAAGGGTGTCCCAATCTCCAATGCCACAAATCACATGATCCAATTCCATCTGTCTTGTAAGCACGGACCGGCGCCACACCCTTGAAGACATAGACCCCATCAAGCTGTTCACCCACACCAATCAGAGTCCTCGAGATGCGGTCCTGTATCACACACAACTTATTAGTAAACGTCACAATACAATTTGTCACGAAGTAACCGACCTATTGACAATAAATTACAATTGAGTTTTGGGACATATAATATGTGCAGCAATTTAAAATTATTTCCAAGTTCAATAGTGCTTTCTTTCACGGCCTCAGTGTGTGTACCGTTGGGTAAGTTAACAGGACAAGGTGCAACATCATAGGTGTTGACGAGCACATTTAAATTCCCTGTCATGTGATGTGACGCCCCAGAGTCAACAATCCATTCAGTGGAATAATTCTTACCAGAGTCTTTCATTAGTCCTGGTTTTGTAAGCATTAAGCATGCTTACAAGAGTCTGTGCCTTCTTTCACGGCCTCGGTGTGTGCACCGTTGGGTAAGCTAACAGGACAAGGTGCAACATCATAGGTGTTGACGAGCACATTTAAATTCCCTGTCATGTGATGTGATGCCCCAGAGTCAACAATCCATTCAGTGGAATAATTCTTACTAGAGAGTCTTTCATTAGTCCTGGTTTTGTAAGCATTAAGAGTCTGCCATTACTCGTCATTAAGGTCGTTCAGTCTGGTCCTATCTCCGTCAGTTACGACTGCATTAGCAGCCACCTCACGCCCTGTCAATGAATGAGCAGCATGAGTTTTTGCTGAACCTCGGTCACATCCGCCAGAGGGTCCACCCCCTTTTCCTCGATCTGCTCCATGCCCAGTCGACGTACCGCGGGGTCTGTCACCCCACCATTCAGACTTACTTGAGCTCTCACTGTTCCTTTCGTTGTTGGCAGTCATGGTAACCGATCAGCAAGATTCGTCCGAGCTGCTTCATTATTGCAAGAAACACGTAGATGGACGATCCTAATGAAACTCACGAAGAAATCAGAACAAGTGAGCCCGCCGATTCCGAGTCAAACCCGAGCTCCTGCCTGGTTTCCTCCGATCCCGCAACGCCGAGCGAAAACCAGGCGTCGTCGAAGCGGAAGG
This sequence comes from Nelumbo nucifera, assembly GCF_000365185.1. The sequence continues at coordinate 4,573,951 of NW_010729079.1, forward strand.
ACCGAGAAGCTTCCTTTCGATGGCAGCGGGAGTTCGAGCGAATACAGTAGACTGAAACCTGAATTAAAGAAGGACCGAGAAGCTTCCTTGGCAGCGGGAGTTCGAGCGAACACAGTAGACTGAAACCTGAACAAACTGTGGAAAGATCCAACAATTTGCCTCTCTTCCAGGAAAGCGAGGTATCTCCTTTTGCATTCCAACAATTAGAGCTTCAGAATTCTCGCTAATCTGTTTCTTATCTCGAAATGGTTGCCTTGAAATCTACGAACTATACCAGTTTGAAGGACCTATTGTCCCCATCTCCAGCGGCCGGGATTTATTCGCCGAATTTCACCTGCAACCAGAGTTGGCATGAGATTACGATAAAGAACCGTCTTGTTAAACATGCGGCTTGGGCTTACTTGCTGCCCAACTCCACGTCGCCGAAACCAGAGGGCGGGGGTTTTCTTCGGCAGTTGATGGTCCTATGTAACGGATGCTTCAGGTTCTTTAGCGAACACATTGTCGCAGGCATCAAACGAGCGCTTGGTCTAGCGTCCGAAGAAGATGAAGTACAACCTTTTTACCCGGAGACGGTGGTGAACGCGAGGAAACTCGACGAGGGAACAGAGCCTGCGGCGCTGGACAAGGTGTCGACGGAGGTGAGACAGTCGATACAAAAAGCGAGGGGGAAGATAAATGCTTCAGAGTCGTCGATAATAGACTGTGGTCGGAACAAGATCTGCAGCCGATAACCGTCGGTCGCGCAGCGAACAGTAATGCGTGCTTTGATACCATAAAAAATTTTGGAAGTGAAAGGTGATATTTAGAGTTCCTTCCTCCCAAAACTTTTTAAAAATAAATTCCTAATCCAAAAGAAAAGCAAAATAAAAAGACTTTCTAATGCAGGTAACATACAGATCCGGGACTCTCCTGTAACATATAGATTCGGAACTCTCCTAAGTCTTATCTCCGTCCAATACACGCACAGGGATATGTATGGAAGACAAGAAAGTTAGTGTTAATTGGCAAACACTGGCTTTTAACCCAAGTCTGGTGCAGAATTCTTCTCAAAGAATATCCACAGGGCATCTCGATTCTCAAATCACTAAACCAAGACTTATCCCAACTATTTGGATCCAGTATTTCAGTCCCCCTACCCCATTCAACGGGAGATAACAAAATGGAAGAGGAACCTGCAATTTTCCTAGATGTTAGGTAAGGATAGAGCTTATTCTGAGAAAATCCAAGTTACAAAAACATGATGTCAAAAATTTCTTCGAAGATGTTTGGTAACAATAGAGATAATCTGATCCAACAATGACGTTCAGTATCCTGAAATCAGAAATTTCAGTATCTACTAACCTCTTCACTAAGTATCACAAGCAAAGAAAGTTCAAATTCAACAATTCTGAAGGCAGACATATAACTTGTGATCCATAAGGCAGTAAACATCCAATATACGTTACAGTTCACCACGACCTATGAATTGAAGTATTAAACTCGGCCACAGGTATACTACATTGGCGTTTGACAAGCGTGAGGCATCATACTCATGTTTGTTAGAACTTTTAAGAATTGCGTGAATTTTACGCAAACAACTTATACAACAAATCATATTTACTATCCATAATTATTACATCACACGGTCTATTAAAATCGACGTGCTCAATTTGTTTACTTCGAAACAAAATTCCTAATTAACAAAATTGAAGGTCTAAATGAAGATCACTGCTAACAAACAAAATTCAAAGTGCCAAAAAAAAGAAAGAAAGAAAAAGGAGAGACGGCAAATTATGAAGAACCTGAGGGCGGGGGACAAGTTTGGATTAACTTGTCAAGCTTTGATTCTTCAAATGTAAATGAGGGAATAAATAGATGGTTAAAAGAGAGAAGGAAAGAAATCGTTTGAGCAGTTCTCACTTCGCAGTTCGATCGGAAACTATCAACTAATACATTCACAAATCGAAGTCAGAGTTGAGTTTCAAGTTTTTTAGGGAAAAAAAAGTCAGAAGTGAGACAGTGACTCAGTGAGAGGCGGACGGAAACTTATCTTAATTGATCTATATTTATATTCGCTGTATTGGTGTGGAATCTTTGTACCGGTGTGTTTTGTTTGCATTTCTCCCTCTTCTCCTGAACGAGAGCTGCGTGGCGCACTACGCACATGCTTGCAGTAGTGAGCTGCGTGGCGCACTACTCACTTCGCTGCGTGGCGCACTACGCAAATAGGCGGCACGCCCGTTTAGCTTGTTCGCACGAGATTGGCTTCAGTCGGTGCAAGGCCTGTTAGCCTTGCATCGGGAACATCTCCGTACTTTGTTTTATTTCGTGGAGAGATATTGCAATGAGAGGCTATAATAGTTGTACGAACGGATTTTGCACCGACTGAAACCCGATTTCTCGTCGTACGCATAGACACGCGCCTACGGATGCGTGTCATTCTTTTGAACGCTCGATGCACTGATTGAAGCCGAATTCAGATACCTATGGGTTCAGGCCAAGATCGGCTTCGGTCAGGGCAAGCGAAGTTCACACCGTTCTAACAGCTATTTGTAACATCCGGATATCTCCTATGAAATAAAAGTACCTAACTACGAATATATTTCTAATATAAGGTCATAAAAGTTATTCCAAGAGAGATTGGATCTGCCCGGTGCCTTACATCGATCTTACAAGCACATTTCACCATATATTGGGAACATCTCTCATGCTTATGTGTTATTATTTATGGGAAATGTTTTCAATGTACAGTGGGATGCGCCTATGAGGTCATTGTGAGGCATTTTGTATGAGGAGTAGATCTCAATTTGTTCAAACGAGCGTTGCCCTGACCGAAGCTGAACTCATTCAGGCCTGTAAGGATCGAAGTGTTATATGTTAAGTACTAAAAAAAGTATTATATGGGTGTGACTTGGGCAATTGCTAGTTGGGCAGGTTCCAGCCGAGCTTGGATTCATCCAGCCCGCAATGCTTACATAGTTGCCCTGACCAAAGTCGAACTCGTTCAGGCCTTCAAGGATTGAAGTGTTATATGTTAAGTACCAAAAAAAAGTATTACAAGGGTGTGACTTGGGCAGTTGCTAGTTGGGCAGGTTCAACCCGAGCCTGGACTCATCCAGCCCACAATGTTTATATGCTTACATAGGTCGGGCTTGGATTTTCGATCATTGGACTATATATATATATATAGTCTGGTTTTAAAAACCTTGTATATAACCTTATATTTGCATGCATACATATGTATATATACATGTTTTTAAATTCATGATTTTACTAAAACTTGTCTTATAGTTTATGTTTTACTAAAACACCTCCCATACTTGACAACTGATTTAGACTCCAAAAAGATACGAGAAATCCATTTTTGGCTGATTTCGGGAAGCTCCAAATAGAGTTTTTCACGTCTTTCTCACACGAAAAGATGTGTGATAGTCGAACTAGCTTCGGGCTGCTCAGATCTTCATGCAAAATCTCAATGCGTCTTTTGACTGTCAAAGCTACCAGAAGATGCTCCCAAAAAGACTTGCCAAACAACCCCTTACTTAATTGATCTTCTATCAAGAATCATTTATACTGACATTGTAGACATAATAGCTTTGCCTAAACTGAGTGGAAAATGTTCAAGGACATGGGCTTATGGTATTTTATTAAAATAAGTACCCCTATAAAATTGTCATTTTATATGTTTTATAAAATAAGTACCCCTTTACAACAATGTGCCTTCCTTCTTCAAATAGAGAATAAAATCGATCAAAAAACTTGTTTTAATAGAAGCAAGAATGATATTTTCGTCTATATGTTTTATATGAATTAAATTTGTTCAAACAAACACTAAGGTTAAAGTTAAAATTGTCATTTCCCACTTCATCTAATGGATGGAAGGTCAATTAAGTAATTCAATTACAAACTATTAAAGTATTTTAATAAAGAAAAAATCAATAATACCAAAAAGACATAATATAGGAAGAGTTTTATCCAATAAAAACCGACCTATGAATTTTGATATATGTCATGTGATTGGTTGATACATTTATGACAGCACTTGATTGTTCACAAATTTTCTTGAACATGATGTCTTTGGTAAATTGTCAAATTACTAAAGTCTCAGTTTGAAAGGAATACAGTACAAATATATGTAAAATAATATACAATATACGATATTTGCACTCTTGTATTTATGCTTATTCTAAACTGAGCTATTTGCCAACGCGTTTATGTAAAAAACTTCGCTCACTGCTTGTTGATACGCATCGAGAACTGTATTGGACTTACGAGTAAGGGTGTCAATGGACCGGATTTGGATTGGACTTCGTCCAGTCCAAAATCAATTTGGACGGACTGAATGAACCAACAAGATATATTGGATTAGATCAATTTGATCCAAAATATTTATTAGATTGGATTGGATCTGATTTGTCTATAGCAAATTTATATTGGATTGGGTTGGATTAAGCCAATATCTAATCCATTGATATAAGATAAGAATATGTGTTAATGGATTGGGTTTGGGTTGAAACCAATCTAAATCAAAATGAATTTGAACAGATCGGACGGTCCAGACATTGAATTGGACCAGTCCAAATTAATCCAAAACATTCATTGGATTGGATTGGATCTGATCCATTTATAATAGAATCACATTGGGCTGGATCGGATTGGACCAAATCCAGTCCAATTGACACCCCTGCGAGGGAATGTATTTCACCAAGAGAGTCATCATTCTTGAAATGAGAAACAGAGCGAGATAAACACAAAATTAAGTTGACTTGCGTTAAAAACTGATACTCCTTGTGAAATTGGAAAAAAAATATTGTGGAAAACCGCAATCCTCTGAACAAACAATGTGGCAAGTTTTGGACCTTATATGTATGGATTCGACTATGATATAAAAAAGATATGATATCTGAAAAACTTTTAATCAGTAAACTGAAATTATAAACTTAGTAGCCAATCAGGTGTTATTGATCAAAATTCATGAATGGATTTTGATTGGTCAAAACTCTTCCTATGCCATATTTTTTCTGCATCATAGATTTTCTACATATATATATAATAAACATTAATGATTTTTATTAATATTTTTTATTAGGCTGCGTTTGGTTGTGGTTTACACGTCGTAAATGACGTGTTGTCCGGTTCAAGTGAATGTAAAATAGAACTGGATTTCGATTTTCTTTTGTGCTCTTTTTGTATGATATAAAGTATGATGCAGTTTTGTGAGCGTTTGGTTTATAATATGAAAACAATTGGAAGAGTGACTGCATTGTCGGAACTATACAGTTTCAATTTTAGTTCTGGCTAGTGTGTCTTGGCTCTGTTCTGATTTAGACAAATGCGTTTATCGGAAAGATCGAAAAAGAGAGTTTCAGTTCTCAAACCGATTAGCATTTGATTTTTACCGAAAAGTAGAATTCACAAGTAAATAGCATTCATCAAATTTGGTGATTTCAACGTTAACACCCAAACCAAAATCTAACCAACTCACAAGTTACGACTTCAACAATGGAAGAACCTTCGTGAGTTTCAGCAGTCTTCTATGACATATTGAAATTGATCAGCGACTCCAGTTGCAATCTAAATGAATCATTACGATCGGTGTTGACTGTTGAATGAAATTCTCAAAAACCCACTCAGTCCTGCCAGCTACAACCATTGGATTTCATTATCCTTTCTCTTGCTTTTTTTCTATCCAAAAGCAGAGTTCAATTGTTGAAGAAGAGAGTTCAATCGTTCATTTGCTGGAGCTTCTAATGTTTATGATTTTGATTTCTTCCAGAAAAAAAAAAATAGAGGAATTGACTATGAAATCCCTTACCTTCCAGGAAATTGATGTAAAAACCACTGGTGTAGCAAAAAGTCATCGATAAAAAATAATTGAGATCGGATTTTACCATTGTAGCTGCTTTTCCGGTGGAGTTTTTCAAAGTGGTCATCAAAGTGTACGAACGACATGGCTTTAAGAAAGAGTGTAAACTTTTACGCTTATGTCGATGAAAATTCTGACATCCACAAATTTACATTGATTTTGGCAACATATTTACACCATAAACAAAAGTGGAAAAACTGGATCAAAGTAAATATTCATATTTAACCGTCATTTGCATCTTAAACAAATGCAGTTTATAAATTGTCATTTTCTAAGACACCTATACAGTCTACGGGTCCACATAAATTGATCTTTATATGTTAAACCCATAAAATTATACGGACCATTAAATTCAGCTTGAACTATTTATTACTTTAGTGAAAATTTATTACTTTAATTTAACCATTCTTATTATTATTATTAATTTATTTTAGTATTAAATTTAATTTTTTTGTTATATATTAATAGTATTAACTAAATTTGTAATTATTTAAATATTTACTTAAAATATTTTTCCAAATCGAGTATAATTATTATATAATAGATTTATTAATTCATATTTTGCATTTATGAATAAACATTAATGATTTGGCTTACATTTTTAATTACTATTAATAAATATGGATTCTTATTTAATGTTTAATTACTGTATTCAGTAATTATTATGGAGTCCACTTTGAATAAACATTAATGATATTATTAAGATTATTAATTACAGTTTATAAAAATTGATTATTTAATAAAACTTTAATTACATTTTTCTTTGAACAGGTACAAATTGTAATTTTGTTAACTTACGATGATATGGGGCCCACTATTCAAAGTTGCACTGCTCGACTATCGGTGCCATAAACAACATCGTATGACCTTCCTAATCACCAGCGAACTGACGTAAATGATCACCCGTGGTCGTTTATGTCATCAGAGATTATTTAAATAATCGGTAGTCGCCTGTATAAAAAAAGGGATCCCTTGTTTGCCTGAAACTCGATCGCCGGCGGGTTCATCCACTTCTATGGTATGGCGGTCCCAGCCATCGACAGCCAAACATAATTGATCGTTGTTGATGAGGGCGGATTTGGCCCTTCAATGACATTGTGACATGTGGCATCTCGGAACAATTAGGTGACATCCGGAATCACTTAGGCAACAATTTGCCTTAGCCAAGTTGATGGTATCCCAACAGACGACCTGGTATAGGCGCTAAATTGGCGACCTGGCACAAGCGCCAAACTGGCAGCCTGGCACAGGCACCGAACTGGCAACCTGGCTCAGGCACCAACCTGGCGACCTGGCACAGGCACCGAACTGGCGGTTTGGCACAGGCGTCGACTTGGCGACCTGCGAGATGTGCTTGCCGACAAATTCGGCATGCATATCCCAACACTCCCACGATCCTTGGAAGTTAGCCCACGTACCGAACGATCCAGAGGGTGGTCAACGTGCATTGCGGTTGCCTCCGGGAATCTCAGACCACTTAGGCGACCTCTTGGAAATCTCGGATATGGTGCGTGAAGCCCACACCAAACAATGCCTATATAAATGCACCAACCCCAAGGACATGGGGGGGGGGGGCAAATAAGCATATTTTAGCTCTCATACTTTTGTGATTTTTAGCTCGCAGTCTACCATGAGAGTACTGACTTAATCATCGGAGCGACCTCGTCAGGTTAGCCACCTCGGGTCCTCTGACATTGATTCCTTGTAGGTCTCTAAAGAACTATGAAGCTCAACAATCAATCAAGCTCACCACCAGTCAGCTCGGCACTTTGGTCAGCTCAACACTTTGGTCAACTCGGTGCCTAATAGGCAGCTCGGCCCTCTGGTCAGCTCGATACCTAATAGGTAGCTCGACACTCTAGTCAGCTCGGCCTAGTTAGTTCGGCACCTAACCTGCCCAGCTCGGCCTAGTCAGTTCGACACCTTAACCTACCCAGCTCGGCTCAGTCAACTCGACACTTAATCTGCCCCCAGCTCGACCTGGTCAACCCGACATCCAGGTCCTCATCCAACAAAAGTTCTTCACTTCAGCCTCTGAGTCATCGGCCAGTTGGAAGCATACCAAATGATGAGATACTTAGCACGAAAAATTGAAACATCAGCTGTGGTTGGCAATTTCATCTATGCTCAAAAGAGACGTGCCGGTGGGTGGCTATGTAGTCTTAGATTAAAAAAAAAAAAAAAACTTCCCCTGTTTGCCTAATAGTTGACCACCAGCGTCTTCATCTACATGGATGGTATGATGGTCCCGGCGATGCCACACATAATTGATCGATGGTGGTTGGCGATGTCATCTAATCTCAAAAGAGACGTGCCGGTGGGTGGCTATGTACTCTAAGCTTAAAGATGAGCAGGTGGTCGGCTGTCTTTAAAGAGAAAAACGTTTGTGTCCGGCTTGATATACACGGGTTGCATTCTAATACACATAAGCAAACATAGCATACAACCAAACATTAACTGTAAAAAACATAGAATATAATTGGATTCAACAGGGAAGATAATTGAATAGGGTGAAAAAAACATAGTATACTGTGAAAAACAGAGTATGTTTTACGAACTCTACTTACTAACATGATCGAGGATGGCGCTAGTTCTTGTACAGGCTGTATGATTCTCAGTGCAGAGGTAGTCTATCGTTCTTGTAGAGGATGGATCTAGTTCTCAGTGCGGAGGTCCCGTTCTTGCGGAGGCTCTGTTTTAAACTATTCTATAAAAAACAAAGATTGTTTAACCAGATTGTACAGGGAATGAGAGAATAGAGTATTTATTACTAAATCAACTAATCTGATGGAGAAAGGTTGCAGCACTGTAAATGAAGATTGAGAGATGAAAAAATTGCAGTTTGATAAACTTGAAAAGGAAAATTAGTTCGGTTTGTAGGCTGTTGTATCATTTTCTACTGTTTATTATTATTATTATTATTATTATTATTATTATTATTATTATTATTATTAAATTATAAAACAATGTCATCATCGTTACAATTATTGATGGATGAAGTAAATCAAGGTGACCATTTCTTTTCAAATCAAACTATATTCAATTATAACTCTTGAAGTCAACCTCCTACTACTGGACTCAATGAAATTCAAATCCACCAGATCTTTTTTTTTTTACTAACTAACAGGTTGATTAATTTTCAGATTAATCAATGATCATATTTGGTCCTTACGTGCTACTGTTCTCAATCAGAATTACTGTTAAAGATGCAAACCATTATTGAACTTGCATCCGAGGAAAGCAATGGCGGCAGGCGGTGAGCAATGGGACGAAACCCAAAACCAAAAAGCCTGGTTTGAGTAAATCAATCACGTTATCAAGGCTGTATCGGAAACCAAACTACACGCAGTGTTGGGTCAATATTTATTTTGCTGAAAGCAGCTAGCCCGCCATGGTCAATATAGATGGATTGTAGATTCGCATTTTGGTACATGTGCCAAAACATAGTGAACAATCAAGACAGCAAATAATGGGACCCAGTTTAAAATATGGCCCTTTTGTCTTCTAAATCAACATAGCAAATAATTACAGAAATCTATAATCACAGGCTTCTTAACTGGATCATATGGAAGGTTAAGTTACTACCTGAAAGGCAGGTTGAAAAGTGCAGTTTGATGCAGAATCGACGTCTAATGGAAGTTCACACTATAGACCATAGAGGCTGTAGAGAATCGGTACAACTTTTGTACTAACTATAGAAAAACTTAAATGTTTCAGAATAGAACAACATTGATTCAAGGAAGAATGGAAGGTTCAGTTAATACCTGAAAGATTGCAGGATGAAAAAGTACAGTATGATGCAGATTCAACGTCACACTGTAGACCGCAGAGGCTATATATAGAGATACAGTCTAGGTTTTGAATTAACCGTAGAAAAATTGAAATATTTCAGAATAGAATAAAATTGATCCAAGCGAGAATGGAAGGTTTAGTTAATACCAGAAAGGTTGTAGGCTGAAAAAAATGCAATTTGTTGCAGATTGAAGGTCAAATGAAATTGAAGTTTGTAGACCGTAGAGGTTGTACAGAATCAGTCCACCTTTTTTTATTAACCGTAGAAAATTTTAAATGTTTCAGAATAGAAGAAGATCGATCCAAGGTAGAATGGTTTAGTTAATACCTGAAAGTTTGCAGGCTGAAAAAGTGCAATTTGATGCAGATTGAAGGTATAATGAAATTGAAGGTTGTAGACCGCAGAGGCTGTATAGAAGAGGTTGTACAGAATCAGTCCACCTTTTTTTATTAACCGTAGAAAATTTTTAATGTTTCAGAATAGAAGAAGATTGATCCAAGGTAGAATGGTTTAGTTAATACCTGAAAGTTTGCAGGCAGAAAAAGTGCAATTTGATGCAGATTGAAGGTATAATGAAATTGAAGGTTGTAGACGGCAGAGGCTGTATAGAATCGGTCCACCACCTTTTGTATTAACCGTAGAAAAATTTAAATGTTTCAGAATAGAAGAAGATTGATCAAGGTAGAATGGAAGGTTTAGTTAATACCTGAAAGTTTGCAGGTTGAAAAAGGGCAATTTGAATATTGAAGGTGATGTGGCGCGATCCGAGCAGTCCTACCTGGCGGCTGATTGGCTCCTTGTTGGCAACGAGCGGCACCTGAGAAGATGAAAGGAAGGATTCCCGGGGGTTTGCCCAGTGGGAATACTCCGATGTTTAAGTTAGTACTGTGTATGGGGGGTAATGAAAGCTAAGAGTGGAGGTCGCGCTTTATCACTATATTCGAGAGGTTGGAGGTCTCAAGAAGAAATTTCTCCTCTGCCCCGAGGGCTTTTATAAGAGCGCTCTTGCGAGATCGGGCATAACCGCCACTGGGTCCCTGCCACAGCCGTTACCTGCCAGGGCTGCGCAAGTGGCCGTTGAGACGTACTCCTTACCCGGGCGAGTGACACGTCCCCAAAGTGACAGGCATGCCTCCGCCTACTGAGAGACGTGGGCGCAAACTGTCGAAAGGACAGGGACTGCGCCGTCAGTTAGGGACGTGGCCCAGTCTGACTGGTACGACCTATTAAATAGAAGCTTCCTGAGGAATGCTCGTGCGGCCCATTCGCGAGCTACTTTGCAACGATCTTCGAATACTTCAGAAGTACCCTTAATAGAATTGATCCTTGGATGACTTGCCTTGTTCGGGAGCTCGGGCGAGCTGGCTTTCTTAGCTCGCAAGTTAAATTTTGCCTCGGAATATCCCTTGAGGTAGCTCGGGGGACCCGGAGCTCGCATTGTGG
>NW_010729079.1:4590000-4606159 GCF_000365185.1 Nelumbo nucifera
GCTGCTCCCCTGAAAGTAGTGGAGAAGGCCACGCACATGCATGACTCACTGGCTCACGCCAGGTGCATCTGTGACTGAAAGGCGTCTACATGATCATTCGGGTCGAACGACCCGTCATACTTGTCAAGAGGGGGAAGCTTGAAATCCTTGGGCATCGGGACTGCCAAGAGTTCGGAGGACAGGGGGGACGGAACCGAGAGGAGGGGAGCCTTGGTTTCGGCCGAGCCTACCTCTTCTTTGCCCATGAGCTCGAGCAAATCGCGGGTGACAGATCGGTGAGCTCGGCGGCGGCGTCTCTGCTTCTTGGTGGGCTCGACGTTCGTGCTGCTCACCTCCGCGCTGTCCAGAATGGTTTGCGCTGGGAGTAGCCCGGTCCGCTGGTGATGGCTGCGGACAGAAGGGGCCTGCTTAGAGTCTATTGCCAGGATCTCAAATCGGTTTTCAAGGATCGGGGTTCCGAACTTCGACTGTTGAGGCGACGTTGACCTGCCGAGTCAGGGCCCTCCCGACCTGTCCACCCACGGCGAGATCGGGGTAGCTGGTCTCTCCCGTCTGCCGTGGGGGGGGGGCTGGTTTTTTGGGAGATTTTGGGGGAACTGCTGTTGATACTGGTACTGGGAGACCTGGTGCAGCACGTGCTGTTGATAAAGCTGAAGTTGTTGGAACTGTTGCATTTGGGCCTGCATGGCCTTCATGCACTGCATCAGATCCTCCACCTGGTTTGGGCTGGCCGCTGGGGGCACGACCGAGGGTTCGGTGAACATCGTTCCGATTATAGCGGGGAGTGGGGCGATGACAGGTGCCATTGTGAGAGGCACGTTCAAGCTGGGGATTCCGTCCGCTGAGAGGGGGACGGTGAACTGTCCGATACAGACAGTAGGAGACTGGGGTTGCTCCCTGGAGTTACCCATTTCCGTGCTTCGTCCGACGTTGCTAGAGGAAGCCATGAGCGTTGGGTTGTTTCAAGGAAGAAGAAGTAACTGAAAAAATTTAAAGGGGAAGGCCTTTTGAAGCGTTTCCCACAGACGGCGCCAAATGATGTGGCGCAATCCGGGCACTCCTAGCTGGCGGCTGACTGGCTCCTAGTTGGCAACGAGCAGCACCTGAGAAGATGAAAGGAAGGATTCCTGGGGGTTTGCCCAGTGGGAATACTCCGATGTTTAAGTTAGTACTGTGTATGGGGGGTAAAGAGAGAAATGAAAGCTGAGAGTGGAGGTCGCGCTTTATCACTATATTCGAGAGGTTGGAGGTCTCAAGAAGAAATTTCTCCTCTACCCCGAGGGCTTTTATAAGAGTGCTCTTGCGAGATCGGGCATAACCGCCACTGGGTCCCTGCCACAACCGTTACATGCCAGGGCTGCGCAGGTGGCCGTTGGGACGTACTCCTTACCCGGGTGAGTGACACGTCCCCAAAGTGATAGGCACGCCTCCGCCTACTGAGAGACGTGGGCGCAGACTGTTGAAAGGACAGGGACTGCGCTGTCAGTTAGGGACGTGGCCCAGTCTGACTGGTACGGCCTATTAAATAGAAGCTTCCTGAGGAATGCTCGTGCGGCCCATTCGCAAGATACTTTGCAACGAGCTTCGAATACTTCAAAAGTACCCTTAATAGAATTAGTCCTTGGATGACTTGCCTTGTTCGGGAGCTCGAGCGAGCTGGCTTTCTTAGCTCGCAAGTTAAATTTTGCCTCGGAATATCCCTTGAGGTAGCTCGGGGGACCCGGAGCTCGCATTGTGGCGAGCCCCTCCTTTCCCCCGCTACCATGTAGCGAGCTGCTTTATGGGCCTATCACTTAGCCGTACTGGACCACAATGCTGAGCTGTCGCTTACGCTGAATCAACGTCCACATGTCGCCGTTTTATAGGTCGGGCCAAATCATCATTCATCAGAAGGTATAATGAAATTGAAGGTTGTAGACGGCAGAGGCTATACAGAATTCGTCCACCTTTTGGTAAATAATAAAATATGATTAATTCAAAAAATGATTCAATAGTTGTGAATATCAAAGGAAATGATAAATAGTGTGAACCAAATCTTGTAGATAAAATATGATAATCTCTTAAATTAAAGAAATATCTATTAAAATGAAAAAACAAATCTAACCTAAATGTGTAATATAAATGATTTAAAAATTTTAAATAATTCAAAATAGTGGCCCCATACTTAGTAGGGATCATTCCTAGTTCACTAAATTAAATTAAGGGAGCTAAATACCTATAAACAATTTCTTGGCTATCGGACAATATTATTGTTCTACTTTAGTAGTATGGAAGCGCATTAAAACAGGTAGATAAAACAAAATATAATAACCTTACCCAATTGCTTGTTTGCAAAATAAATAATGACGATCACTATTTATTTTTTCATCATTTACTTAATTAAGTACTTGATGATTGTCATTATTATTAATTATTTCTATAAATAACTGATTGTTATTATTATTTACTTAATTCAGTATTTTTTAGCAAGTAATTATTTGATTTAATCTGAATTATTTCAAATTTTTAATTATTTATAATAGACATTTAGGGTAGGCTCTTTATTTGATTTAAGAGACTTACCATATTTTATTTAGAGAATGACCACATACTAAGTAAGGGGCAACTACAGTATCATTTAATTTGAAATTTACTATTTAACAATAAAAAATCAATATCCTATTGAGCAACCCACCCCCAAAAAAGTATCAATAACTTTGAAATCACTAATCTATTTCTAAAATAGTAAAATTAGATGGATGTTTACAACAATATCACCAATATTGCTTAATATTTAGGGACATATGAATGGATAAAAAGCATTTAAATGATATATATTCAAAAAGGCAAAGAATGAAGAAAAGTTATTCAAAGAACTGCTAAGAAAAACAATCCATGCCAAATCCATCCTCTGAAGTAAAAGATGAAAAATATATGACTGCAATCAAATCATCATCATATATGGTTATAATCAACTGATAATATAATCAGGCCAAATATGCATGATGTAGGACTCCAAAGTCCAAACCATAAGTAGCATTGGGATGGCCACGTGTCTATAGGGTGGGTATTGTTGCCTGAAGACCTTCCTTATATATATATATATATATATTTTCTTAAGCGAATGTGATATGTTTAATTAAATAATGATAAAACCTAAATGTGATATTTGATTTATAACCTACTCTAAACTAAAGCAAGTATGTTTTAAAGATTATTCTCTAATGTGCCCCAATCTATTTGCACCATTTGCTTGATTAGTGTTTAGTATTTTAATATATACGAAGTGATTATGTTGATTCCATTCTTCTCTCGAAGCTGTAAATGGACAAGATGTTTCCAGTCTAGTAAAGTGTAATCCAATCCATTCGTTAGAAATTTTGGATGTCCAGTGTCATCCAATCCCATCTATTCTAACATCTCTAGGGGTGAACATTCGGTTTATTCGGCTAAAAACCAAATCAAATAAACCAAATTTATAAAATATAAAACCAAACCAAATCCGAATTATTAAAAAAAAAAAACCAAAACTAAATTTTTCGGTTCGGTTTTTCGTTATTTTGGTTAAAACCAAACTTTATTAATATTATTCTAATACATATTATATTATATATATATATATATATATATATTTATGTATATTATAATATATGTATATGTTAATGTATGTTATATATTAATATTATATAATATATTATATACATATTATAATATATTATGTTTTATATATTAATAATATATATTATATTATGTATATAATAAATTTCAATTAATTTGATTTTTTGGTTAACCGAATTTCTAATCCTAAAAACAAAAACCAAAACTGAAATTTTTTAAAACCAAATTAACCAAACCAAACCAAACAATCCAAAACCAAAAATTTTGGTTCGGTTTTTCGATTTTAACCAAACAATACTCACACCTAAACATCTCTATATCTTCATTTGACCATGTAACAACGATACTTATCACAATCCAACCTAACTGGATTGAATGAGAATTGGAAAGGAGATAACATTATCCATCGACAAGAACTATGGATGAAAGCGACAAGGTCCAAAAATAATAGCAATTAAACAAGGCAAAGTTTTAAAAACTGACCCAAAACCGAAACCATTCTGGTCACCAGTTTCTGAATTGACAATTCAATCATCTAGTTTGAACAGATGATCCGTTCTAACAAAAAATTTAAAAATAAAAAATGACCAAAACCGTTAAACGAATTAAATTGATTCAACCGTTTAGATCAATGGATCATTGACTAATTCAACAATTTTTGGCCGAAAACCAGATTTGGAATAAAATAAAACTGGCTGCCTGGATGGTTCCCAAACCGATCTAACCACCCGGATCAACAACGGTTAGAAAAAATTGGTCTGAAGCATTACAAGGCAACCATGTTTCCAAGAGATGCCAGAATATCCGATATCGTAACCTGTAATACTTGGAAGCGAACAACAAGGCCTCTATTTGCCAAGGAAAATAATGTGCACCTCCACCTTGAATAGACATTAGACCGTGAAATATAACTCGTATTTTTTTTCCTTCGATTTGTCTCTCATTTTCTACCAAACCAAACATAGCTTTAGCGATAAGCTTCAGGAAACCGCATCAACGTCTTTATTTGCCGTGCCTATACCAATGAGGACATCCATCTTATTATCATTAAATAAGTGATTATAGTACAAATCCAAATGCATAACTGTTTAAACAGTAAAAGATGATCAAAGCCCCAAAAGCTAGATGGTTTTGGAAGTTCAAGCATCCACACTGATCTTGGCATCAAGCTGAGTGAACTCTCGGAAGTATGATTTGAAATGCTCGTAGGAGTGCTTCACATCATCAACAGCACACATTTCTCTAATGCTATGCATTGATAATTGTGGTGCCCCAACATCCACCGTGCGGATTCCCACTCCGCTTGCCAATATGGGACCAATGGTCGACCCACAAGGCATGTCATTACGGACCACAAAATCCTGCAAAAGCCAAAATAGAAGCTTCTTATTCTTCGAGCAAGTCGGCCATTTACAACTCTGGTTTCAAAGAGGAAATTTGTATCAAGTGATGATTTCTAAACCATGGTTTAAACTTTAAAGTATCATGGGTCACCGAAATGCTAAATGCTGAAATTTAGGTCCTTCTGATAGATATAAACATTAATACCCACCCTAATATATCCAAATGTGAATTACAAGTCTGAAAAAAAAAAAGAAAGAGTATCGATTGTTGAAAACTCGGGATAGGCAATCTTTGCATATTCAGCGTATCAATGCTTCCAACCATGTTCTGAACTAC
Organism: Nelumbo nucifera; assembly: GCF_000365185.1. The sequence goes on from NW_010729079.1 coordinate 4,595,278, forward strand.
AGTGTCATTATATCTGCAACAAGTGCATTTCTGCAAATACAAAAACCGGCCACCTTCTTACAAGACATAAAAAAGGTAGTAGTAGCCAATTCCAATTGACAGATCCCCCACTCAATGAGCAATTCACATGTTAGGTAAATTAACATGTAAGGCACATCTATCATTTGTGCGCAATCCTTAATTCATTCCATTCCATGAACAAAAAGGATCCTAGTTTCTTTTTTCTTTCTTTGTAAGAAAAACTTTTCACTTCATAAAATGCCAACTAAAATATACGTGGTCATATATCTCCAAGGGACAGAACTGACCTGAATAGGAAGGCCATGTTTCTCTGCAATCTCTCGAAAAATGAAAGATGTGACGGCATTGGTTGCATAGCGCTGATTGGCATTATGCTTAATGACAAGTCCGCCATGCAGCTTTGGCTGATGATTTTCTTCATGCTTGTCCTGAGAAAGGTCATGTTGCTGAATTGTTAAGATAGCCCATTACAGGCATTTGCAAAATGGGGAAAGAGCATTTTACATACCATATAATTAGGGTGCAAAGCATGTGCCATGTCTGCAGATACAAGAAAGCTCCGTTGTATTGCTTTCTCAAGCAGCTGAGAAATAGCAAGTGCAAAGAAAATAACCAATTATGAGAAACAGAACAGTTAACAAACCCAAATCAGAAAAGAGAAAGAAGAAATGATTTTGCTTATCTGCCTTCTTTGGAAGTGCTTATTCAAATAAGCACTTACCAATGTTTGGTGAAAAAGTGCTTCTTCAAATGGGGGTAGTATAGGTATTTTAAGAATTACGTGGTGGGCCAAGACAGGCCAGAAAACAATAAGTGCTTAAAAACAAGTACCTTCTTGGGTTCTTATTCAAAATGGGCTTATTTCCATGAATAAGCACTTATTGGAGTTTATTTTCCAAATGCACATAAGTGCTTATTGGTGTGATCCCAAGCCTAAAATAAGTGCTTGAAAATAAGCACTCCCAAACGGAAGCTAAAACTTTCTTTTGTCTATACCCTTTGCAAGACTAACATGGTTGCTAACTATCTATCTAAGCCTTTTGATTTTGTATATGAAGCCTTTGAGAGCCTGAATGTGTGGGATTTGGACACCTGCATTTGTAAACTCTTTTCCTTTTTGCTTTTTGATATCTAACAAAATTTCCTTGCTTTCCTCTTAAAAAATTAAAAAAAAAAAAAGACTCCCAATTTGAGGTCTGCAATTCTGATCTTTCAAATGCAACTTACCCTTGGAAGTGGGCTTATATAATTTGCAGTTTGCTCTAATTCATTCCTCCTCTAGTTCGTCCAAGGTGACACCTATATTGACTACCAAAGAAACTATAATAAATGAAAAGGCTACAGCCACCAGATCAAATACAAGGGATCAGGTATTGGATCCCAGACAAGTATGCATATCCTAGTAGAGAGGACACCCTCAACATTATCTAATCTACCAAACAAATCTGGACTTCGAACATAAAAAAGTGGGAAGAAAAATAATAGGTCACATAGAAAATGAATGACTTGAAACTAAGCTCACAGTTAAGACCACTAAATAGCAAGATCGGTATTTACAATACTAATCATCCAGTGAACAGTCTTTTGCTTTACTAATGAACTGATTCAGGTAAAAAAAAAGTGATGCTAAATTCTTAGATAAGTTCTCAAGTTATGTACTTTAGACATGCCCTTAGTGTGTGTGTGCGTGTGTGTGCATGTGTGTAAATGGTAAACAATGATACTAGTATATCTACTTTAGAGCATAATCCAGATTCCAGAATTTGTTAATTTGCTAAAAAAGAGTACCATATTTTTTTTGATAAATGAAGAGCACTAGATATTTGAAAAAGGCAAACTACATATTTAGGACTGCCCTACTTACTGAAAAAAAAATAATTTGCAGCAGAAAGAAAATAACCATAGCAGCAAACCTATATTTCAAGCCTAAAATATGGAAATCATAAAGAAACTGTTCTACCTTAGAATTTGATGAGCTGAAGGAATTTGTGATTCGTGAAAGAGCATCTAACATCACAGGTGAACCAGCTCCTTGTGCAGAGTTTGATCCAACCTCCTCATGATCAAACAATGCTACCATTCTTACACCGGTTTCATCCTCAAGACTACATTCGGAGGATGTGGCATCAATCAAAGCCTAGAATTAAATCCATAAGCTAATAAATCAGAATAACTTTCTATGATGGAAGATAGACAAACAAAGTAGTCACATATTCCTTGTAGACAAACAATTTGAAACAGATATTTTCCTCGTAGACTAACAACTCAAAGGATTGTAGTGAAGAGTACATGACCCAATGTGAATATGACACAAAATTTTGGTATTTCTTAGTTCCTCTGAAACTGTTAGAGAATAAAAACCTAGACCTCATCTAACAGCATTAGCTTTTAGGTTGAATGGGTCATTGACATGGGTGGGCCTGTGCTTGTCCACACTTTAAGCCCAATAGACTTTTGTGTGAGGGAATGTGTTAAGAGAATAAAAACCTATTCAGGGACCTCACCTAACAGCTTAAGCTTTTAGGTTGAACAGTTCCTCGACAGAAACATAAGGCATTGTCAAATTGAGCAAGGAAGACGTGGCATGGCATGATTTAGATGTGTGTTCAACAACTACAAATATAAATTTAATTGTTGTCTAGTGTCAAAAACATTCTTTTTCCTTGCTGATAACTAATTTTGGATCAAACCCCATAACCCAGGACCAGGAGTAGTGTGAAATACATGGTAAAACTTGAAATAAACATCGTGGCATTCAAAGAAAATGGGAAAAATCCGTACTTGATTATAGTTTTGACCACTTTTTTAGTTTGTTATGATCCAAGGTTTCCATGAGTAAAGATCATATTTCCATTTTCAAAGGATATAATTTTCTGAAACTGATACAAGGTTTCTGACATTGTCCATTCAGAAAACCTGAAATAAATTTGCTATTCCAGAAGTGACTGGCATGTACCTAAGATGAAAATACAAGATGCTGTCCAAAATGGTCAAATCATCACCATCATGCTGAGCATTCAGGCTTCTACAAGTATCCAACGCATTAATCTCCAACATGGTTTTGAAAACCAGACCAGTTGAATGGTTCTTGGGACCAAAACCCAACCCTGAACCATGACTGATTCCTGGGTCCAAAACAGTCCAACCATCCAGTCCAGTTTGGTTTTCAAAACCATGACCTCCAAATATCATGGCATAGGGACATGACAATAAATAATAGTTTTTTTTATTGATATGACAATAAATAATATTTTAGTTATATGAATAATTTCAAAATATTGTAAAAATAACGAAAATCAAGCTTCTGAGCCTTCCTTATTAGATGTCTCCTCTCTCAAGATATTGTGGTTACTAGTAGTGCCTAAGTTTTCTGCTGACATCAGTTTGGAGCATAATTGAGATTCCTATGCCATTTGCCAAGTATAAGCACAGTTTCCAAGTGTCAGTATGGCTAAACCCTTTGGTTTCAAGGTGTCCAATCATTAGGGGTGTCAACGGTATTCAAAAATCCGAATTCGAATTCGATATTATAATAATATAATATAGTATATATGTGTTCTAACATTCCTTTTATAAAAGAAAGATACATGTCTTAAATGTTAAAACCTAGGTCAAGTGTCTTTAACTTTTTATATTATATATTATTATATAATCTTATTTTAATATGAATAAACAAAAAGAGAAGTAATTGCTTCTGCCATGATAAGACCACTCGGTTCAGACTTAGTTTCATTAGTTGACAGGTGATAAAAGTGCATTAATTACTTCAACCTGCTCCATCTCATCTCCCCCATTTCCCTCCCATGTATCTCTCTCTCTTTTTTTTTTCTTCGCCTGCATCGACCTCCTCCTCAGTGTCTGGTTTTGCTGATTTTCATGGAAGAGATTTCAAATATAAAACAATGAATAGCGCATTTGAAAGCAAAGATCATGTATCAATGAAGCAAAAAAGAGTTTCACAGTAAATGAATAGCACAGTTGCAGCTATCATCCATTTGTTTTACGGTAAACGGAAAAAAATGATGCAGTCTCTCCCTCTTCTCCTCTTTCTCCCCCTCCCTCCCTCTCTCTCTTGCTTTATCCTTGTTCTTCGTCCATCTTCTTCATTGTTTGTTCCAGATTTTATTAGGTTTTTGTTTTTCTTTTCTATTTTCCCCCTTGTTGTTCGTCTGTCTTCTTCATTTACAGAAACAGTGTATACCCTTTGTTCATTCAAAGAAAATAAGCAAAGACTTTCTCCATAATTCATTCAAAGGGAACAAGAGGGCTCATTCTTGGATTTCAAGAATTAGGATGTAATCCATCGAATTCAAATTAATCAAATATTTAATTATCTAGTCGAATTCGAATTCAATTTTAAATTTTCAACATCCATTGAATATCGAATTGAATTCGAATAATCAGTTTTATAAATACGACGTGATTTGATTCAAATTCGCTCCGATTACAGGCCTACCAATCGTATCATCAACATCAGCATCATACCACTGTTATTGCTAGGCAGCAGAAAGAAATTCCATTGGACACAATGATTAAGTTCATCAGTAAAATGTTGTACTCCCTAACAAATTCATATAAGCTCATAGTCATAGCACAAGAGAGCACCAATAGACATGGTTGATTGTACACACCAACAAATTCAGCTAATGCCTTTGCTGATAGCTCAGCAAAATAGGGCACAACTCGGGAAACACTATTTTGGGCTGAGCTGTAATTTTGTATTAGTACACATGTACATTTTGCTTTAGATTCTGTGTTTTAAGATTTTATGTGCTTCATGTTTGGAGAGGCGGCATCTCGCACCTTCCCAAGGGACTGATTATGTAATTTCTTTCTGCTTTAATGGAAATATGATATTTTATCTATCAAAAAAGAGTATCTGAAAAAGATGCTTACATGACTAATTAACTATAAGAAAATACCTAAGCAGCTAAGTTTTTTCACCATTTTCTGTGAATGGATTATGAATGTAATGATGCAAAATACTGACCTTCAAAGAGCAAAATGACATGCAAAGATTATCAAGCCTTCCTGAGAAAATAAATTCTTTTGTCGCACCAGCTACAGTACTTGGTTGAGTATCACACAACTGTAGCTCAAAATCACATATTTCATCTGTCTTGCATCCGGCCTGGGCTGCAAGTAGCTGCAGGAAATTCAAGCAAAGACAAACTTTATATTCAAGAAACTAAAAAATCCTGCCTTCTCAGATGGAGCACCATGCATTTAAAATACAGTTTTTAAAATTGCAATTCCACTATTATCCTGCTCACCTAATTTTTTTTTTTTTTTTGATAATTCCTGCTCACCTAATAATCTATGAAAACTAAAACCCTTTTTCTCAGAAAAAAAAAAGAAATAAAACTAAAAGAATTTCTTAAGCAGGAAACTTAGGCTCAAAAGTTTTGTAACCTGTAACAGAAGTGAATGATGCTTCTTGCTATCAATATTCCCTTTCTCATTAGACTTCTTTCCTTCACTTTGAACACCACCTTCAGCTGAACCATTTTCAGGAACCACCTTATTAAGCTCCGCCTGACAAATCATCTCATTTAGAGTCAGAGTAGCAGAAAGATAATATTCATGCCACAGCATTCTTACTCAATGGGAAAAGATTCAGTCCATCATAGCATACAACCTATCCCACGAGGATTGGAAGGGTCTAACTTAACGGGGAAAAAACATGCCACAACTATTAAGGACATAAGTATGATAATGTTATCACATCCTGGATTATTTGAGTCTCAATAATATCCAAACATTTTCCTAACTGCCTAAGGACAACTCAGTCATATATATAATAAACAGAATGCTCTTGAGTGCATATTTTTTCTTAAGCAATATTAAGAGTCAGAGATATACAAACTAATTAATTACATTTTATTCATGAAAATAAATTAGACAGACCAGTAACATATATTTTGATTTTTTTTTTTTGGAAGAACATTATTTTTATTAGTTAGACACATTAATAACATCAATTGGCATTGCTGCCTTCCCGACCATGTGTAGCAGGTGCAGATAAAACTTCTACCAATCAAAAGCATAAAACTTCTACCAATCAAAAGGGGAAAATGTAATTGTCAGTGGAAAAGCTCCCTAGCCTAAAGAACAGGTCAGCAAATCATCATTACTACCCTGTCAAAATTCTCTTAAAATTTTCAATAGAATGTATCAAGGTTCAAAATTTCAATATGATACGCCCCATATTGGACATATCGTATTGTATCGATGAGCTGCTGATACGCCTTAAACCATTTCCTAAAATTAATGTTTTTAAATGTTCAAACATGTCGATATTGTCACTGATAAAAATATGAAAGTAAAAAAATAATAAAAAAAAGGTAGTTTTTTATTCACCTGAAACACCCAATACACGTCTTCATGCTATCGAATGTATCAATACTTTGAACCATGGATTATACTATATGTGATTGTCAAAATCATATAATCAGCCTGAAGTTGTCATCCAATTGATTTGTATTGATTGTAATCAATCGATCAAATCTCAATTCTTACTCTTGCTTTCCAATATGGATCCTAGGATCCACCGAAACATTCAAAAGAATGAAGGAAGAATGGTATAGACCAGTGTTTTAAAAGGCGTGGGAGGCGTACGCCTGGAGGTTCCCAAAACGCCTGGAGGTGCATGACAGAAGCGCCCAGACCATTGAGGCGTACGCCTCAGGTATAGAGGCGTGGGTAGAGGCATACGCTTCTGGCACGCCTTTGGAAAGAGGCTTACGCCTCCCATGTGTGATATATTTAAACATTTAACAAATCATTTGTTTTAATTTTTTTATGTTCTAATTGGTGGGGCCACGATTATATCATGGCCCCCATTGTATACAACTATTTTTTTAAGTCTAAAAGAGGGAGAAATATCCCTCTTTCAAACCCAAACTTTAGGGCTCGAAAGAATTGTGAAGTCTGAACTGCGAAACCTCTTGCTAAGTGCGAACTGCGAAGAAGCTCTACTCTGTTCGAACGTTCAACCTGCAACTTCAACTTCAAGAAATCTGGTCTGGTATGTTTTTTTTTTTCTTTTCCTTTCAACTTCGAGCAACCTGCAACTTCTTCTTCTTTATTCTTCTTCGAGCAACCTGAAATTTCTCAGATGTGATCATATTTTTTTTATTCTATTTTCAATTGCAATCGAACTATTGAAGAGAAGTTGCTGCTGGGCCAACCAAGTAACCGACCAACCTGGGTGGCTGTGAACGTGACAAAGCTGCAACGGTTCTGTTTTTTTTTTTTTTTTTGGAAATAAGCTTCAACGGTTAGTAACTTAGTACTTAGTAGTTATGTTCTTCATTTCTGTATTCTGGTGTTTCTTTTTTTTCTTGATTTTAGTAGTTTTGTTTCAGCCTTCTTGAACAAAGCTACATGAATAAATTATGTATTCTGTTGATTATGCAATCTGTTTAACAAAGCTGCATGATTTTAGTAGTTATGTAATCTGTTGATTATGTTCTTTCTATTTTTTCTTTTTTTTAACACATTTAATGGACCGAATAGGCCAAGAGGCCCAAGACCCAACTGCTGGCTGTAGCTTCATCAGTTCAGCCTTTTATTGATTTTGCTTCTTTTGAATTTGATAAATGATTTATTGATTTTGCTTGTAAATTGTAGAAACTGAATGCTTATAGTCTTATAGAAATTAAGTCAATTTAGTGTTATATATGTTTTTATGTTTAAAATATCTATTTTTTATTAATACCCACTATAACTATAAAAAAAATACATACTTGAGGCTTACGCCTCACGCCTCCGGGTAGTGGAACGCCTCGCGTCACACCTCCGCGTTTTAAAACATTGGTGTAGACATATTATATAAAAAGAAAACAAGTAATCAAGCCAAGGAATCAATTGAGCCATTACCAAATGATCCTTGGAGTTCTATAAAATCTTTGAGTTTCAGTTCACAAACTAGATAGCTTATATAAATGACAATATGTGCCACCTGCATGGAAAATACATACAGCTACTAGTATAAATCTTTCCTGTAGATATGCACTGATGGTTTTGTTCAGAAGCAGCAGGTAATAGCACCTTATGAAACACCATCTCATTATAGGAAAGAGAAACACAACTACATCATATGCACAGTGTACGTTGCCAAACAGGTGGAGCCACAACCTGTTTGAGTCAAAAAAGAAAGGTGGATGCAGTGACATTAGGAATGGGAACATAGTATCTAAGAGAACATTTGTTTATAGCAGCATATTTTCTTTTAAGATCAAGTAATGTAGCATTTTACCATGGGAATACCACCATAAGGATATCTTTATGCTTGATTCTCAAATAGAGTATTCCTGCCTATCCAAACATTTATGTGGTGAAATACACCCAAAATAATTCATTAATAAATAGAGGTTAGAGAAATAAATTAACCGAAATTTCACGCGGTCTTTTGGCTGTTTACAAGCCGGGAAGACCGAAAATCGGTCTATTTCCATTTGGCACGCGAAAGATCTAGCTGCCAAAAGACAGGACGCCGAAAAGATGCGAGAAGCCCATTTTGGGCTGATTTTGGGAAGCTCCAAATGAAGCTTCTCGCATCTTTCGCATTTTAATCTCGCGAAGAAAGACCTGAAACAACACACGGAAAGACGCACGTCTGACAAACGGTTTTCAGGCTGCCCATATCTTATGTCAAAAGCTCAATGCGTCTTTTGACTGTCAGAGCTACAAAAAGATCTTCTCAAAAAGACTTGCCAAACGAGCCCTTAGTCTCTAGAGCTCTGCCCAAGGTCACTTCCGATCATTGCCCCATCAAATTAGGTGTGGAAACCTTTATTAGTGGACCTAGACCATTTAGGTTTGAAAACATGTGGTTGACACATCCAGATTTTGGGGTTAAAAGGAAAGAGTGGTGGAGTGAAGAAATTAGGGGAGTAAAATGGAAGGGGGTAAGTTCCACAAGAAGTTGCAAAGACTGAGATATTAAAATTGAAGGGATGGAATAGGGATCACTTTGGTAGGGCTGAGAAGCAAAAGCTGACTCTAGTTACTCGGATTGAGGAGCTAGACAAGAAGGAATCTCAAAGGACCATGAATGAACAGGATAGAGAGCTGAGAAGGAAACTAAAAAGGATTTGGAAGATGTATTACTTAGAGAGGAGATCTGTTGGAGGCAGAAATCAAGGCATAAGTGGATTAAGGAAGGCGATGGGAATGCCCAATTCTTTCATGATTTGGCAAACGGAAGATGAAGGAAAAATTATGTGATCAAATTGGAATCACTTTAAATCCATTTATAGAAGACCTTTAAATGAGAGATTACCTCTGGAAGGGTTAGATTGGCTAAGGTTGGGTGAGGGAAAAACAAGCTGGTTGGAAAGAAGGTTTGAGGAAGAAGAGATAAGGAAGGCAGTGTTTTTAATGGATAGATCTAAGGCTCTAGGCCCTGATGGTTTTACAATGGCGTTTTACCAAGGTTGTTGGGAGGTGCTGAATGATGACTTAGTTGAGGTGTTTCAGGAATTCACAGATACACACATAGTGAGCCCAGGAGTCGATGCCACTTTCTTGGCCTTAATTCCTAAAAAGGCTGATGCGGCTCACCCTAAAGATTTTAGGCCGATTAGTTTGGTGACCAGTATTTACAAAATTCTAGCCAAGGTCTTGTCATTGAGACTTAAAGAAGTCCTTCCCTCTCAAATTAGCCAAGCCCAAGGGGCCTTTGTACAAGGGACACAAATCATTGATCAGATTTTGCCAACGATCATGTGGAGGAGATGAGAAGATCAAAAAGAAGAGGTTTCGTTTGCAAGTTGGATCATGAAAAGGCATATGATTTGGTGGATTGGCAACTCCTACTTCATGTTTTGAGAAGTTGTGGCTTTGGAGAAAGGTGGTGTAATTGGATTTTTGGGTGCATTAGTTCCTGTCACTACTCTATCTTGATTAATGGAATAGTGAAGGATTTCTTTCCAGCCTATAGGGGTTTTAAGCAAGGAGACCCTCTCTTACCATTCTTGTTTACTTTAATAGTTGATGTGTTGAGCAAGCTGATATCAAAGGCTGACAGGGAGGGTGTAGTAAGAGGGTGGCGAGTAGGTAGAGAGGAAATCCCAGTTACACACCTTCAATTTGCAAATGATATACTAATTTTTTGTGAAGGGGGGGGGGATTTTGAGAAGGTGAGAAATTTGAAGATGTTGGTAACAAATTTCAAAAGGGTATCCAATTTAAAAGTTAATCTTGATAAGAGTTAAGTAGCATGGGTCAATTTGGAATTAAGAGAGTTGGAGGTTATCGTAGAGTGTCTTGAGTGTTCCATTTCTACTTGGCCTTTGACCTACTTGGGGCTCCCTTTAGGGGCAAATCCTAGAGAGAGTAGTTTTTGGTGGGGGGGGGCGAATCACTTTGATCAGAGCCACGCTAGCTAACCTACTTCCTGATTGTTTTTAGGATTCCTTCTAGGGAAGCTAAAAAGCTAGAGAAGCTTATGAGAGATTTCCTGTGGGAACCAGGGGAAAGTAGGAAAGGTCACCTAGTTAAGTGAGAGGTGGTTTGTAGGAGCGAATAATAGGGGGGTTTGGGATTGGGGAATCTAGTTCAAAAGAACCAAGCTCTTTTGGGGAAATGGCTGTAGAGATGGCCTTTGGAAAGAGAAAGATTGTGGCATGAGGTGATAGGAAGCATTCATGGTCGTGCAGAAAATGGGTGGGATGTTGGTGTATCTCGACAGGCAACACTGGCAACTCCATGGAAGGCTATTCGCAGTATTTGTTTTTCTTTATGAATGATAATAAATTTATTAATTCAGAAGCAGATTTAGAGTGAGTTCATACAACATCCCAGGGAGAGGCGCAAGCTGCAGCCCCTCCTTGAATCTTACAAGTAAACTAGGAAA
>NW_010729079.1:4607259-4627172 GCF_000365185.1 Nelumbo nucifera
TTGGAGGGATCCAAACAAACCTGATTAAGACAACCAAGCAAGACAGAAAGAAATTCAATTTCATCATCCCTAAGTCCTCTACGAAACCCAAAATCCCAAGTAGGATCTAAGGGTGTTCCCAAAGGTGAGATCCTTGGGAGGATACTTAGGGTGTTCCCTAAGTCCATACCCTCTTATCTGGCTATTCACAGTATTCTCCCTCTCTTTCTCAACCTAATCAGGTATGATGTCTGTGCTGGAAACTTTGTTCTTTTTTGGGAGGACACTTGGATTGGTGATCAACCCTTGAGGGACCTTTTTCCTTCTCCATTTAATGTCTCTTTGTACAAAAATGAGTTTGCTTCTTTTTATTGAATAAAGTTAACCTTTTTTTCAAAAAAAAAAAAAGAATTTGCTTCCATTTTTTTCTCCCCTCTTGAAAATCACTTGGCACCAAACTGGGATTTTGGCTTTCGTAGAGGTTTGAGGGATGGGGAAGTTGAGTGTCTCACCAGTTTATTGAGTCTTCTTGATAAAGTCTGTTTGGACTCTTCTCAACCAGATAAACGAATTGGTCCCCACAGCCAAAAGGATCTTTCTGTTGTGCTCCTTTTTTAGGTCCCTTTGTCAGCCCCTATCTCATAACTTTCCCAATTAAGGAAGTGTGGTGTAGATCCATTCCCCCTAAGGTAATAGCTTTTTGTTGGAGGTGTATCATGGGAAAATAAACACCTTGGATAATCTACAAAAGAGAAGACCTTTACTTTACATCTCACCCAACTGGTGTATTCTTTGCAGACCCCATGGTGAAGACTGTTACCACTTACTAATTTCTTGTTCTTTTACAGCAGAATTATGGGATTGGCTCTTCTTGTTGTTTGGGTGCAGCCATGCAGGTGGAACATGCCAGCAGAAGCAAGCTTACTCTTCGATCATTCTACCTTTCCTTGGCAGCCAAGAAGAGGGAGGTTAATGTGGAGATTTGCAAGAGCAGCAATGATCTATACTGTTTGGGAAGAAAGGAATGCCATAGTGTCAAGAGAATGAAAGAAACCTACAAGAGCTGAAGGATTGCATTTTGAATAGGGCGGTTCAGTAATTAAAACCTACGGAGCTTTTCCACCTTTTCTCCTTTAGTGATTTGTGGAGGAATTGAGCTGTAGTGGCAAGTAGTACCTCTGCAAAGCCTAGAGCAAGCATGATCTGGGTACCTCCTCCTATAGGTGTACTGAAGCTGAATTTTGATGGTAGTAGTCAAGGTAATCCAGGTCCTTCTGGGTTGGGAGGGGTTTTCAAGAATGAGGCCAGAAATGTGGTGTTGCTCTACTCGGGTCCTTTAGGATTTGGGGACTCCACTAGGGTGGAGCTGTTGACTGCAGTTCAAAGTGTACAGTTTGCAAATCAGCTAGGAGTGGCACAATTGTTAATTGAGGGTGACTCCAAGGTGATAGTGGGCTGGCTACAGATTCCAGAATCTGTAGTGTGGTATTATAAATATGAAATTAAGAGGTTTAAATGGCTCACAAGGAACTAGGGGTGGATACGAGCCGAGCCAAATAGTACGAGGCTCGAGCTCGGCTCACCAAGGTAATACAAGGATCGAGCTCAATTTGAGAAAAAATGTTTTATAAAAATAAAAAATTATATATTAGAAATATTCTTTATTTGATATTTAAAAAATTAAGAATTATAATACTTTTATTATATATATATATATATATATATATTCGAGCTTGGCTCGCGAGCCTCACAAGCCGAGCTCTATTAGGCGTGAGCTCGGCTCGTTTATTAATCATGGACAGTGGAGAAGAATGGAGAACAAAAGCCTTATTAAAGAGAACAAAATGCATTCACACATAGAGAAGGAATATGGACAGTGGAGAAGCAGATGGATGACTGATTCCCAGCCATTCTCACATAAAACAGACCTGTCCACCAACACCATGCCTCTAGCCAGAAGGTTATCCATGGCTTGGATTTTATTAAAGATCCCAGCCCATGAAAAGAACACAACTTTAGAAGGGAGACCTAACTTCCAAATCCACTTCCAGGGAACTTCATCTGAATCTTGAGCTGCCAACAAGAGAGAATAGGATTTTACCAAGAAAGCCTCATCTTTACACCCTCTCCAAACTTTACAATCAGGTCCACCAGGGGTAGAAGAACGGAATTGATGCTTGCCAACAAAGAACTAAATTCCATTATTTTAATTAGAAAAGGTAGCTGAAATATAACGTAAGCTTTTTAAAATTTTCATGCTACAGGTTCATTATTTCTTTCATCTATTACTTATCTTTCCTTTACATTATACACTTAGTGTTTAATGTACAATATGTACATGTCGGTAATAAAAAATAAAAGTGTAATAAGTGCAATATGCCCATAAATGGTCAGAGGATACATCTTGGTATAGTCCTTGGACCCTAGATTCTGCTGTTAGACAAATATGAAATTTGACTCTTGCACAAATACTGAAATACTCATACCAAACCCACATAAGATGGGCTTTCAAACCCAATATTAACGACTACATAAACATACAAAAGCACAAATAACCAATATAAGAAAAGGTTCATAATCTAATAATCACCTTAACTGATGTTGCTAGTATTGGAAGAAGATGACCATGCGTGTTCAGCTTGAATCCATCATTGACACCCCTATTCATTTATAAGAAAAATAGCCATCCAGCATTAAAAGTTCATCGGAGAGAGAGAGAGAGAGAGAGGTAACAAAAATCAGATTTCAGATATTTTGTTGACAGACCTGTCCAAGTGAATTGCTAGGGTAGGAATTCGCATTATAGGTTCTTCGATCCTAACAAGCCGATGTAAGTACGACACAGATTTATCTTTCTCCTCCCTTATGATCAACCGCCCGGCAACAGTTAAGTCACGATCGAACCACGTGTTCCATAATCCACCTCCATACGTTTGGACACCAACTTCCAAATACCCTCCTTTGGCTACCTGAGGTAGCCAACCAACCAAGTTTCCAACTTAAATTCAAAAAATTTATAATAATGAAAACTTCAAAACTTAGTAAAATTTAGGTGTTCAACATTTCAAGAGAATATCGAAGGACCAGATTCTAAAACTTGATAACCTCCCATGATGAAAATAAGCCGCAAAAAGACTGCACAGATGAAGGGAAATTACCTTTGAAACGGGCTTTAGTTTCAGACAAGGGCTATCGGTATGAGCGCCGATAATGTGAAATCCATTTCCCGCAACATATCTATACAAGGTTGCAGGAATTTCAGAAACAAAGAACGAAGAAAAAAAGTTGAAAGCGATAAGGTAGTGTAATTGATTTTACAAATTTTAGTCATACTTTCGTCCAACCGCAAAAGCAACAATTGTAGAGTGATTTCTTGTGAAGAAGTATTTCTTCCCGACCTGCAGTTCCCAATCCTCTCTCTCAGAGATTTGCTCGAATCCTGCGTTCTTCAAACGCTTCTTCGCCTCGTCTGTGCCAAAAACATGACCATTAAGGAATACTAGAAATCTGCAGGATGAGGTAGAAAAAAAAAAAAAAAAAAGAAACCCTAGGTGTGGGAAAGAAATGATAAGATAACTATGTGATATTATTATTCAATACGAATGGAGAGAGACAGATGAGTTAGCAATTTGTTACCAACTGCATGAAAGGCAGTAGGAGAAGCGTTGAGGAAGTTGATGAGATCAGAAACAACTGTACTTCCTTCGCATTGTTCTCCTCCTGCCATGGCTTTGCACCTTCCACCACCTTCAAGGCTTCGATGGCGTTCGCGTTCTTGCTCCTCGGTATGCAGAGCGCCAGACAGAAAATCTCTCTCTCTCTCTTCTCGCGCTCTTCTATAAATGAATCTCACGTGAGATGCACGCAGTAAGGATCTCCTGATGCCTCGGTACTACGGGCTCATGCTCATCTCCGGCTCCGCTGAAAGGGAGTGCCAGGGCCACGTTCCGGTAGTTCTAAAATGCCAAAATGAAAAATCAGCCATATCCCATATGACCACTTGGCTCCACCTAGACGGTTTATTAATCAATACTAATCGGTCATGTAGAAAACCCCGAATTTAATAACTGTACTATTAGTGCATGTTATAAAATAAAATTTGACTATATATTTATACAAATATATCTTTATATTTGCAAAATCCATCCTTATATAAATACCCTCACGTTAGTGGTGATAAAAAAGAAGATTAAAATGAAATAAAGACTTTATGTTATTTGCCCATTAAAACACAAACTATTATGTATAGAGAAAACAGACCTAATGGGTACAAAAACTTGAATATCCATTTTTAATAAGGCATACACCCTAGACAGCAAGAGAGTGCAGGAAATAAATGAACATAAATAAAGTCAATTCAAGTATGAAGAAGAAAAAATCTTCAAATAGCATGTTTATGGATTTATTTTTTTGGTGAAAGGAAATAAATTAAATAGGAAAAACAAGCACCAACATTAAGGGTCCGTTTGGTTTGCAGTTGGAATTGGAATTAGAATTGAAATTGAAATCTTTTGGAATTAAAATTAGAATGGTATATTTCTATAGTTTGTTTGATTCAGAGGGAAATAGAAATGAGAATTGGAATCAATAAGAAGGGGAATCCCTTAAATGGAGGAATGTCATTCCAATAGAAATGAGAATGGAATTCCAATTCCACTCAACCAAACAATTAGAATCAAAGTAGTCTATTCCAATTCCAATTTCAGACCCTTATTCCCGTAAACCAAATGGGGCCTAAGAATGGGGTCCAATATTTAAACTAGAAAATTCAACTAGAATGTCCTTTCAGCAAAAGAAGGCTTGCCCAGGCAGTTCCGCTCTTCCACTGGAAAGGGCTTGAACCAAGGCAAGCCAGTCAGATTTCACTTGTACGAACTGGACAGAAAGAAGCCTTTGTAACTGAAGACCATGCAAAATGAATATAGATTCGATGAAAACCGGGAACCAAAGCAATTCTCAGTGAATGACTAAAGCTCAACCAAAGCTTCAGCTAGTCTTTTGACGGTGGCTTTCACTCTGCACCAGTAATCTTTGGGAAATTACCTTCAGTTACTTGACAATTACAAAGTGGTTTTTAACAAAAGTAAGCTTGATTGAGTGGTCAACCTCCTTCACAAAAATATTCATCCCCCAGAGCATGTTTTGGTTTAATAGAAAAAATGAATTTGGAGAGAAACATAGTTGAGGGGAATTCTCTTTTATTTTATATCAAATCAAATCAAACACAGCATAATTAGTTACTCACTTCGACACACGCAATTTCATCGTTACCATTTCGAAGCTCTAGCTTGAGATCACTAGAAGTTACAACTCGCAGGCATAAGCAAAAGAATCACGAGGGGTGGCTCGGTTGACCGGTTTGTTCAAACAGAGGGTGCAGATTTGAATCCTGCTAACTATCGCCGACTTTGGAAGAGAGTTATTATTAATGTGATGCTGTGATATTCTCAAAAAAGGGAAGAAAAGAATTAAGGCCCCTATGGGAGATTTAGGCCTATAATCGAATACCAAAAAATAAATCAAAAGAAAGAAACTTAAATTACAGTATATTATTTATTTATGGATTATAGAAAATGGAGTTGAATTAGAGGGAGTGGTGATATAATATCGAGTATGAAGAACCTATAATTATACTCTACCCAAGATAGAAAAGCCAAGTAATGGAGAATTTAGATTCACAGTGACCGGGAATTTTTTTAAAAAAGACAATAACATGGAATGGTTGAAGCACAAACAGGTGGTTGTTTCTTTGGATTTCATTATAGCATGCATGGCCATTGGCCAATACTTCACCATTCGAGGTACAAGTGCAACCTTGAGGGGTGCATCCAAAGCCTCGCAGTATTTATTTAGGTGTTATTTAACAAGTCTATTTAAAAAGATATTCCAGCAGGCAGCAGCCCAGAATATGAAAAGAAGTATTAAGCAATGTTTTAAAAATTGACCCAGAATCGGAACCGTTATGTCCATCGATTTTTGGGTTGATGGTTCAACCATCCGCTCTGAAATGCATGGTTCGTTCTGACAAAAAAATTTAAAATAAAAATTGGTAAAAAACCGTTGAACGGATTGACAGTTCGACTACCTGGGTCAATGGGCCGTTGACCAATTCAATAGTTTTTGGCTAGGGACCGGGTTTGGGGTAAAACGGAACCGGTTGCCTGAACGGTTCTTGGGTTAAAGAGTCTAACTGTTCGGGTCAACAACGGTTCGAAAACCATGGTATTAAGAGCCCATTTGGTTCGCAGGAATAAGGGTTTAGAATTGGTAGAATCAAATCATTCCGATTCCAACTGTTTGGTAGGGTGGAATTGGAATCCCATTCCTTCCCCTTCCTTTGGGAATGAAATTCCATTCTAGTTGATTTTAATTCCCATTTTGATTCCTAGCTAAACAAAACAGACAATGGGAATAGACAATTCTGGTTCTGATTCTAATTCCAACCGTAAATCAAATAGACCCTAAGAATTTGCTTACAACAATAATTAATTAACCATTATGCCAACCTTAATTGCTTATTAGAACTTATACTTAAAGTAATCTTTCTTGCCTTGGTGGGTGTTTCCCAACAAATGCTATAAATTTTATTATTAATATTTATATAATAATAAGATGAATACAAGTTATATTTATTTATTTAAAATTAAGGTATATATTAACTTGTATACATAATAAATATTATTTAAATCTATATAATAAATATTAGCATATATATACACATTTTAGTTCTTCTATTATTTTTTAATAGTTACTAGTTATATCCCAATACTTTATATAAATCATTAAAGAATGGTTTTTATGTTTAAATAAATTAGTTATACTCACATAAAATTCATTTTTATTATTATTCATATTTTTTAAAGATTTTATAATGTATCCATGTGTATCTTGATTTTTCGTCCGTATCTATACGTTTTCAAAGCATATCTTGATATATCTCTTAAAATTATCTTTCCAATATACTTGCATTTTTGTTACTTTAAACCTTGCAAAAAACTACAGAAAAGGTTCAACAAATGCTACCTTAATGGTTACTAGCTAATGCTTTCATCCAAATGTTTTTGCTCCGTTAGACAGAAATTATTCATTATTTTATTATCTTTATCAAAATAATTAAAAATAAAAATAATAAAAAGAAAAAAAAAAATGTAAATGAATTCCACCTCCCAACAAGTTTAGGTTTTCCTTTTTTATTATTTTTATTTTTAATTATTTTGATAAAAATAATAAAATAATGAATAATTTCTGTCTAACGGAACAAAAATGTTTGAATAAAAGGCGCATTAAATGGGACATCCGGACCCCTTGAATTCCGCTGGGTGGGAATAGTCGCCCGCTGATAAAACGTACATGATCAAAGATTCAACAGAATATAAGCGGAGCACGTTGGTGCGCGCTGACCAGCTTAAGGGTTTTTTTTTCACCCTGTTTTCATATTTTCAAAGGACCTGATCAAAAGGGTCAAAACTAATAAAAGTTCCGGGATCAATACTATTTGAAGAACCTGACCGAAACTTTTGTTTCAACAACTTTCAATTCCCCAACATTTTGGAATTAGTATTCAGAGTTCACAAATTAGGCTGCAAATGAAAAACATTGATTGCCACCATATCTACTATATACAAATTTCAACTATACAAAGTCTCTTCTCTCTCTCTCTCTCTCTCTCAACAAGGTTGCCTGCAACTACATGGGGGTTATGGCATGTACAGACTACAGACTAAAACATAGTATACATGGAAGATTTTAAAATTCTCACAGAAAGTTCCACATACACATGGGAACTGGAGGTTACTTCTAACAAAATCGTTCAACATGAGTAAAGGTTATTTCTACATGGTTTCTGAATAGCTGGATTTATGGAACTGCTTCAATATGTGGAGTTGTCAGCACAAGGATATCATCATAACATGTTTCTTGCTTTACATCTACAAACCCTTGGGTCTTCAATACCTGCACGATTATAGTTCTTTCTTGGTAAAACAGGGCAATAGTTCACGAAAACACCGTTTTTACACTACTTTACAATAACATTGCTTGTCACTTTGTGAGCTTGCTCTGATCTGATTGGTTGCAAAATTAACACACTCAGGGAATGTTTTTATTTTTCTTGTTTCTAGAAAAATAACAAATCAGCAAAAAAGCAAATAACATGTTCTTTGACGACCTTCTTAAAACAAAGTAAAAGCATTTTCAATTTAATTCCAAGAAACACCTATTTTTCTGAAACCCACAAGAAAGATGTCTTTGAAAACAAAACCATGTTATCATTTCTACAAGGCTTAGGCTACCAATACCATTCAGTGTGCTGCACAAACACAAGTCTCATGCAAACCCTCTTACAAGTGCTGTTTTAAAGCTCCTATTAATCATACCAACTCACATTCAAACGGCTTTGGGTCCAAAACATAAATAAAAAATAAAAATAAGAAAGTTAATTTGCATCCATTCAATCAGAATCTTTTATCTAAATATTATATGCTTTATGAAACACAATATCAAACCACTGGAGGAAAATGTGTTTTTAAAACCAGAACATCAAGAAAGTGCTTTTGGTTTCAGCTTTAACTTAAAGAGTGAAAAATACCACAAAACCAAAAACATTTCCGTGTTTCAATTTAAGAAAACGATGTTTTTTAACCAAACCAGCTGCAGGGCCCAGTTTTCTTGGAAATCATAAAGACAATAATTCACATTGGAGGATGCTCCCCCAAATATAAATGCTCTGTTTTCCCTTAATTGCTCAAGATTCTAACCCATTTTTGGCAACTGATCAAATCATAGATATCAAGCTGTTCTAATTTGGAGCAAAGTCATACCAGTATCTCATAGAATAGCCGAGCACTTTCTTTTCTCGTTCTCCCTTCCAGAACACATGCAAGGTTCAAAACTTGATTTTCCTTTTGCTTCTTTTTATTTAGAAATCTTTTCTGCAGATACCTTGCCACTGCTCTGTACACAACAAATTTATAGGGTGAAAGGGATACAATAAAAGCAGGAGATAATAGGCTGAGTTTGGAAGGAGTACAAATGCAAAAATGTAGAGTGCAAAACCTTATATTTTGTATATATTTATGCTGTACATATTTGCTTTTACTCTTTCCAAACTGAGTCATAAGGAAAGAATCAGAAAGATCCATCACCCTTACCTGGTTCTAACTGAACATCCACCTGCAGTTTAAGACACAACACAATGAGAATACCCTCTTTAAGCACAAAAATCAATCTAACAGCAGAACACAAACAACCAAACTTTGACATAGATAAAAGCGAATACTACAAACTGAAATTGAGCAACCAGGACAACTTGACAGTGCTTACCCAGCTCTGAATTATTCTCTTCATATGGACCAATCTCCTGCAAATAAAAATTAGAAATCAACAACATTCCGAGTTCTAACTTTGTGTGTGTCACAGAGAAATATTTAAAGCCCGTCTTCTTTGTCTGTTGGTGAGAGAAATAATGAGCAATTAAGTACATAGGCACATCTTTTGCAGATGCCAAATAGACAAAACCTTCCCTGACAAAACAATTAGATCTGTACAGGGAAAAGGTCCACAATATTTGAATGTGCTCATCCAGTCACATGCATAATCCAAGGATACAGGTGGGGTATGCCATGTGTATGGCTATGTCATTGGTAAACATTCCTAGTAATATTACCTCATCCATAAGACTCAGGACAAGATCTTGAGTCTCACTTGGAGAGAGATCAACTCTTGCAACTGGTATTGGAACTTCTTCTCGATTTGGCTTGACATATGTAGGACTTTCTAAAGACCATGCTGATGTTGAGTGATCAATAGAGTTTTCTTGGAAAATAGGTCTTCGCTCTACAGAATCTCTGGGTGTTTCAAATTTGACCTCTCCCAACTTACTGGGGCCTTCTGCATCTTCAGCTGGTTCTGGTGTGTTGAGATTGTTATTGTAGAAGAGAATTTTGAGCTCTGAAGAAATATCTACAAAATGGATGGACATAGTAAGTATCGCATAAGTCACTATGTGAGTGCAGCAAAACATACTGCATAACTTACAAGGAAACAGAGGTTCTGAAAAATTCTGTTGGAGACTTGATATTTTATGGTTTCTCCATGCATCTAATGCAGTATGTGGAACTTTCCTTCGCTTAGCAACTAAGCTACTTGAGTCATGTATGCTCTGCCTAAGCACCCTGTGAAATTAATGAAATATAAAGTCATGTCATCCCTTCATTTGTTCTTTACTAATGATTAATAAGTTCCTGCCTAGTTTTTTGCTCCATTCTTATACTTCCAAAAATGAAGAAAATATTATGGCCAACTTACATATTAAATTTGCATTTAATAGTTAATTACTCCTAAAAGGGAGAAATAGAAAACATGAAAAGGTTATTATCAGTTATTACTTACTCATTAGGCAACACTATCATCTCATCAAATAAACTTCTTCTCTTCCTTGGTCTCCGAGCTTGCTCCTTCTTTGAAGGTGTAGGAATAACCATAACTCCTGGTGTAACTGCACCTGCAAACCCGAAGGCAAGTGTGATCATGTTAAATAATCAATGAAGAAAAGAAGAAACAAGAAAAAATATCAATATCTTTTTGCAAGTGCATATAATACTTTATCCTTTGTTTTCCATTTTCTCTTTCCACTAAAAGAGATTAATGATCATGGTTCAAAATATCCTTCGTGTATATGATACACCAAATTATTTCCCCTTCCCAGAAAGGGTAAAATAAACAACAGAGGGGGCCCTAAAATTCCCAGACAAGATATATATCTCCAATATTGCCCAAATCTGATAATTTTGATACAACACTAATGTTTCTGGGTTGGAGATATTTTCCAATGGTTATATTTGTAATAAGTGCATTAAAGAGGATTTTTTTATAGGTACATTAAAGTGGATATTTCACTAGGAAATACTGTCATTGGAAATAGAACTTTAGAGTGGAATGGTCCACAATCTGTTTAAAGGGGGGCAAAAAAGAAAAGAAAAACTGTGGATAAACAACCCAACAGAGGATATAGCCCTCAATAGAGCGGAAATGGCAAAATAGGTAGGGTCTGTATGGCCAATGCTGTAAGGTTGGATAAGACTCTCTTCATTTTATAAACAATCCCTTTGGTTTTCTATGATGTAAACAAGGAATGTGCAGAAAAGTTGGTAAGCATCTGGCCTAAACTAACTTAGGCTATGTTTGGTTTGAAGGAAAAAGTAGGGAAAGGAAAGGAAAGGCAAGGAAACCTTTACAAACCTTGTATAGGTTTTGATATCTTTCCCTTCCTTTCCCTACCTTTTCCTTCAAACCAAACATAGCCTTAAGGTTTGATATTTCACTGTTTCTTGTTATTCACTTGAATCACTTCAACCTTTTTCTTTCTGACCTCATGCATTCAGCTTCATTACATATAACACTGGTTATTGGCATGTCAATTACCAACGAATATTGTTAAATGGTTTTAATAACATTTAAGAGAATTTACATAAAATAAATATCAAAGATATGTCAAATGAAAGCCAAGGATACGAATAGGGAATAAGATCCACACAGTTGTATTTCATTTTCATGTTGGCTAAATAATTTATCATGTTTATGTACTTGTATTTGTGATGTGTCCATTTATTTAAATGGTGATATTTTCTATTATCTTGACAAATCATTCATTGTTATATTTGTGATGTGTCCCTTCTTTCTCAGGTGTACTTTTCCATCCATAGTCAAAACACATTCGGGTGATTATCAGATTATGTTAGTGAGGTAAATGCACATCTACCTCATCCTAAAAATCCTATTCCAAGATTAAGAACATTGTATGGCATAAGCATAAAATCTGTTGTGGGTAGCTTGTAGCTTGCCAACCTGAAGGGTGTGAGAAATTTGTCTTATCAGAAGTCTTGTCAGGTGTAGTCTC
Organism: Nelumbo nucifera; assembly: GCF_000365185.1. The sequence goes on from NW_010729079.1 coordinate 4,619,135, forward strand.
AATTGGATGGCCTTCAGTAAAGATATCATATCCTCCAATATCCAATGGTGGTATTTCCAGAAACTTCAAATTCTCTTCTTGATCATCTGTTTTATCAAATTGTGCAACGAAGTCCAAAGGTTCCTCTGCTCCACAATAAAGTTCATGGTCCAATTGTTCTTCTTGAGGAAACAAATTGCACCGAAGCTTCTCCATGCTTTCTTCTAAATTACTTTGGTAATGATAAGGCAGGCTGTCCATATTGAAGTCTAACATGTAAGGTGAAAGAACACTGCAACAAATAGCATGTTAGCATTGATTCAGCATAGGGAAGCTCCTAAAAGTTTCTGAGCCAAATGGGTAAACTTTGTTAATACATACTCTTCAATTGGTGTATAACCAGCAGTGCATATGTCAAGATCAGCAGCAACTTCCTTATGATGATACTGCAAATGCGCATAAAGTAAAAATACCAATGAGATGTCTAACCAAATGACATCACTATAGTGCCAAATATGCATAAGATCAGCTGTACATATGATAAAGGATACCGCCCATATTGCCGTTAATACACTTCTATAAATATACTGTTTAAACAAGCTATATTTATCTTACCCCTGGTTAAACCCCCAGGGGTAGATCTGGGCCCCTTGAATTGGATGCTTCCTTCTGTACCTTCTACCTTGGGTACATGCCCCTGCTCTGAATTTGTATCTTTTCCTCTGTTCTACTTCCAATAAAACCCTGATCAGTTACTGATAAAAAAATAGTGGATTGACTTTTTGGGAACGTAGATAATACATTGCCCAAAACTAACATTTTGATCCCTGATAACACCAAGCATTTATCAAGTAGCAACCTAACATCCTATGATTGGTAGGCCTTTGAGTTTGATGCTTATGCGTCAATATAGACTATTCAATGTGTTGGTCAAAGCTGAGAAATCACATTGAACAGCTAACTACCATTCAGGTGAAAGTTGATCAGGAGGTACTGGTTGCAACAGGTAATTCATCAACCCTAAAGGCTCAGTTTGGAAAGAGTACAAATACAAATTTGTAGGGTACAAAACCTTGTATTTTGTATTATTTTATATGTATTTGCACTATACATATTTGTATTTGTACTCCTTCCAAACTGAGCCATTTCTTTACATGTTCTTTCTCTATGACCTTTAGGGTAAAACTCATCCAAAGTGTGCCCAACAGTTCCATATTCTTTTTTTGATCAGTAACAGTTACATATTCCAGATTGATTGATTTGTTTATTTGTTTGTTTGTTTATTTATTTATTTTGAAAAGAGGTAACTTTCATTTCAAGGCAAAAAAGGGGGAAGGGGAATGACATTTCTTCTGTGTTCCAGATTGATTTATGGATGATCCATCTACACCACATGGCAGAAATGACACTTCTGTATCCAAGATATACGGAATCCTTTGAACACAATATGATAAGTGTATGTACCTTGTTCAGAGAATAATCCACATCTTCTTCCCATGCTTTAGTTTCAGAGAAGACCAAATTTTGCAATATCAGTCAAGGAAAATATTAAAATATTCAAAGATAGCTCACAAATCTGATACCTTCAAGCACGATTTCATCATGGGGCCTCACATTGCTCCTGAGAAGTGAGAAAAAGGGTGGGTTGAAATGCTTAAAAAAAGTAAAAGAGAACTCAAAGATCCTATTTAAGATCCAATTTCTTACCCGCTTACATCTTCCACAATCTCCAGATCAAAAGCATCAAGTTCAAACGTATCAGGAAGAGTGATGGAGACATAAGGTGCAAATGCAGCCTCTTTAAGCAAGTTAGCTCTTCTAGTCACCTTAAAACTGTTTATTTTTATTAGAACCTCATTGCAATCATGATATAGGTAGTCAACTTTCCTTGAGTATATTCTCACAACGCCAAGAAGAAGAAAACCCAGTACTCTATAAGTTACAGTAACTTCATCAAGAATTATCTTATCTGCATGCCACAATGAGAGAGAAAACGAAAATTGACTTAAATAGGTGGTTAAGATCAACCATAATTAGAAAAGAAAGAATGATTTGAAACACCGAACCAACCATAGCTGTTGGAGTAGAATATTTTTAGAGTTTTTAATTTATGATTATATGTTCCCTATTGTTTGTTTCAGGCCTTCCAGTGGTCAAATTACCATTCTATCCAAAAAATATTAGTATAATCAACACATAGACCATAACTTCTAGAACTGAAAACACGTTTCTTGAACTGACCACCAACTCCTAAACCTAACAGAAATAAACTAATGCATCATCTCAATCTCCAATGAGAGGGACTGGATTGGCTACATTCTGTCACCAGGATCCTAGAGAGTGCAGGCTGGGGGAGGCGTGTTCCATGTGTCACTGAATGCTGATTTTATAACCAGGTCAACCTCCTTTCCAGGTTCATGGCAGGTAAAAGTGAATTCTGTGTGAAATTTTTTGTGTGACAAATAATTACTGCAATAATCTCAACCAATAAATAGAATAAGAATCTTGAAAATTTCTGGATTTGAGCAAATTGAAAGAGATCATGCAACTGGAAGAAAACAAAACTACTGTGATGATGTTAATGCGGGATTATACACAAAAAAAAAAAAAAAAAAAAAACTAAAAGAAGAGAACTGCAAAATTACAAGTTATAGTAACAACATAAGAAGAAATTTAAAGTAGGAATAGTTACTGCCGCCATTTTATAGGGAACTTTGACAGTGGATTGATTCCAAAAAAGAACAAAAATAGATAGAAGATTCCTCTTTTTTTTTCTCAGAAATAAAACTAACATTCTTGCCAGAAACAGATGCGCGAAAAAATATATAAAATATACTAAGCTAAACAAAACAAAGAAACAGTACAGCCAAGAAAGAGCAGTTCTACCCATGGCTAGAGAAACCATGGAATGGAAATCACTTTCCAAGTTACAATATACAAAGTACTTTAAGATAAAAAAAAAAAACCGAAAATAGCATCACTAGAAACCTCCAAGTAATTATGTAGCTAATTCGGCCATTTTATGAAGAACCCAGACAGCTCATCCCCATTTCTGACATAAAAAACAAGCAATGGCTCCTAGCGATGCCACCCACAACAACATCCCACATACCCAACGCTTAAGAAAGAAGAAAAACGACGGTAAACAGAGAAAAAAAAAAGAACTTTCTTAAGATGGAAATGAGAAAAAAAAGAGAAATAGAGCAATACCAACAGAAGAAGAGATATCAGTCTCCGCAATTTGGTCCTTTTTGAGTTTTTTGTGACAGTAAGCAGCAATCCAGATGGTGCGCAAAGGCCCCTTTCTGGAGAGAAGAGTCTGCGAGTAGAACATGTCTCCCTGTTCTTTCCCTATTTTCCCGTCTTTAATTCCACGCCTAAAAGTAGAAAAAAGAGCTGCTGCTGCTGCTATGGCTGGGGAATGGCGGAGTCGTTTAGAGGGGTTTCAGGTCAGAGGTTTTAGAAGGGAAGAGAGACAGTTGGGTTGAGTACTGAAGAAGGAGCCTCCACGAAACAGAAAATAAAAAGCACAACCAGTAACCATGAACCAAACAGCAATTTCACCCACAACCTGGAAAGACTGGACCAATTACAAATAACATAAAGAAGTGGCATATTGATTTGAGTGACCAAATTACCCCCATTATTTGAATAAATTGCAACCAAATTTCAACTTTAACATTATTAAAATTATGATGTGTCCTAAATCCTAATCAGCTTTCACAGAGAAATGCAGACTTTACACACAATATTTTGAAGATTAATCTACCATTTGGCTACAACCCATCAATCCTTTCTTTTGGGTTCATTTTCAATCTTTCAGATATGCAATGAAACAAGGAATTTGGGTTTCTTTTCAGCCTGTTCAATGAGGAAACAAGCCGGCTTTGATTTTGAGTAATGACTAATGACTATACCATAGTCGTGTTTGTTATAGAATATGGTCTATGGTAGCATTTAGTGATGGCAGTTTTGGCATTTGACCATCCCCAATTAAGAGAGCTCAGACCTATCAAAATTAAAGGGAGCTAAAGAGAAGATTTCAAATGAAATAATTAATAATTGTATTTGCCCGGTAAAAGTGGAAGATAATAACAGAGCACAGCACAGAGGACGTTAGACTGTTATAGAATCATATCAGCTGAGAGAGATGAAATGTAATGGAAAGTGGAAACAAACAAATAGCGGGGGTTGGTTGTTGGTATAAGAAGGCCAGGGTGAACCGACAGCAACAGAAGCTGAGGAATGGGGTTTGTGTTCATCAATTTTCGTTCATATTTCATTGAGATGAGTCAAGTCATGAGTGTTCAGGTTCAGGTTTGTGATAATCTTTTCGGGATGTGAGCAAACGGTAATGTTCTCGGTGTTTCCACTCGAGTTTCGACTCGTGGGGTCTGCCACAAATGAAACGTGTCAAAAATCAAAATGGATGACCCAACAAAAAGAAGCCGTTAGGGACCGGACGGTCAATTAAATTGCTGATGGATTGGACCTGGAGGCTGGAGGCTGGAGCTCAACCAAACCTTTGGGCCGGTCCACTTCTCAGTCCTGACAGCAGCAAAAAAAGTTCATAATTGGTGCATAAGATTTTGACTCTTTGCTAGGAAAGAGTCGGTCGGTCCTCGTCACGTGACGAGACGGTTGTTAATTCTCTCACTGTTTTACTTTCACATGGTAGAAAAGCGATTCCATTCACCATCCAAAGAAAGCAATACAAATACAAATATAAATATAAATATAAATACATATAAAATAATATAAAATGTAAGGTTTTGCATTCTACACATTTGTATTTGTACTTTTTATAGGCTCCATTTGATGCAAAACTTTGTACATCGTCCATGTTTGTATTTTTATACCTTCTATTAATTGCAGTCTTTCCAAATAGAGCTAGTGAAAGAAACTATCAAACAAAATAAATTAAAATTAGTAAAATTGCTGAAACCTCCTCTCAAGTTTTTAATCTTTGTTGAAAGTTGAAAATGATGAAGGAAGATTTGGCCCGACCTTATAACCACTCAATACGTAGAAAGGCAATAGCTCGGCACAACAGTACGCCCAAGGCGCGAGCTCCGAAAAGAAGAACTCGCGGTCCGAACTCCCTACAAGGAGCTCGAGCTCTCCCTTGGACCCCGAGCCTTACGAACACAAAGGGCAACAACCCGAACTGGCCCGCCCCATGGCAGTTCGGGCCACACCTCTATTCGAACTCAAGACTTCACCTCGCACACCACTCCAACACTTCACCTCCAGGACGCCGAACTGAACAACCGTACCGTACCTAACACTGAAGGAGTCCGTATCCTGAGGCGGTGCACCTGACTGACTTGGGATCTGACGCTTGACAGCCGCACTTCAACGGCCACCTGCCATCGCCACCTGCCACCGCCATCTCCAATTACAGAGACGGCTCCGACAAAGAGAGCAGTGGCAGTTCTGCCCCAGCAGAGGTGATGACACCCGAACTGGTAGAAGCGCAGAGGTAATCATACCCGACCTAACAAAAGCTTAGGAGTGAGTGCGCGAAGTGGTTATAAAAGGCTCTCTTCCCCCCAAGAACAAGGTATGTGATAACTTTGCGCCATCTGGTTTTATCTTGCCTTTGAGGAAATACTAACTTGAGCTTCGGAGCATTCTCACCGGGTTCTTCACCGGAGATTACTCGCTTTCTCCTCCGTTTCAGGCACCTTCTGCTCCAGCCCGAGGCAAGATCATTGACAGCTAGAACCGGCCGGATTGCGCACCATCAATTGGCGCCGTCTGTGGGAAACGCTTCTGAAAGCCTCCCTCTAAAACTCTCATAACCCCTTTTTTTCCAAAAAACCCCAACACTCATGGCTTCTTCCAGCAATGCCGGACATGGCACGGAGATGAACACCACCGAGGAACAACTTCAAGTCCCCGTGGTGTGCATCGGACAGTTCATCATCCCCCTTCCGGTGGATGGGATCCCCAGCTTGAATGCGCCACGAACAGTGGTGCCCGTAAACCTTCCCACCGTGAACGTCCCCTTTCCTCTCCCTGTCGAAACAACCTTTACCGAACCAACTGTTGTCCCCCTAGCGACCAGCCAGAACCAGTTTGATGACTTGATGCAATGCATGCGGGCAATGCAAGCCCAAATGCAACAATTCCAGCAGCATCAGCTCTAGCAGCACCAAGTACTGCACCACATCTCTCAGTATCACTATCAGCAGCAGTTCCCCCAACTGCCTCTGAACCAACCACAGCTTCCACCTCGGCACCCTGCTCCAAAGCCGGTTAAGCCCTCCCCTCAGGGTGGATGCCATCACCGAGGAGAAGCCTCCCAACTTCAAAACCCCCTCAAGAGCCAGGCCTCATCCTCGGGCTGAGGGGAAAGAAAAATCACCCCCGCCTCGCAGCTCGCCGACAGGTCAGGAACCTCGCCCGCCAAGTCAGTACCTCGGCACTCCAAGTCTGAGCTCCCGCTGACAGAGAATCGATTCAGCGTCCTAGTGGCGGACTACCAACAGTCCAGGTCCATCGAGCTCGGCAACACAGAGGCTAGCAGTGCCAGTACCAGGCCCACTCAGCAACGAAGACGCCGGCGAAGTCGTCGAACTGCCACCCGTGTCCTACCCGAGCTCAGAGGTAAAGAAGAGACAAGCTCGGACGAGGTAAAAGCTGCCCCTATTCTCTCAGTTCCTTCCCCCCTCTCATTAGAACTCCTTGCAGTCCCTATGCCTAGAGACTTCAAGCTCCCCCCTTTAGACAAGTATGATGGGTCCTTCGACCCCAACGACCACGTCGATGCCTTCTAGTCCCAAATGCACCTAGCTAGGGCCAGTGAATCATGCATGTGCGTGGCCTTCACCACCACCTTCAGTGGGGTGGCCCACACCTGGTATAGAAACCTAGCCCCCGGGTCAATAAGAAGCTGGACCCAGTTCGTGCAGGTCTTCACCGCACACTTCGTTACCAGCAAGTGGTGCCCCAAAACCGAGGAAAGCATCTTCGGAGTAGTCCAGAGGGAAGGAGAGTCCATTTGGGGCTACATCAAGCGGTTCAATGACGCGTGCTTGCAGATACCGCGACTGGACCCCGCGGTGCAGCTCGCGGCGGCCAAGAGAGGAGTAACACACAAGGAGTTCAAATGGCACATGGTATCTAGCCAGCCCGCGACCGTAGCCGAATTCCTCAAGCTCACGGATAAGTTCATGAGAACAGAGGAAGAGATCAACCAAAGGACCGAAAGCAGGATCGAGAAAAGGAAGAGAGAAGGCGAGCCCTCCAACCCAGTTGACAGAAGAAAAAACCCGGCCCGGGAGACGAAGCCAAGCCAGCCGTTCCAAGCTCCCTTAGCAGCTCAGACGGACTACACACCCTTAAACGCGAGGCAGACCGAGATCTTGATGACGATCAAAGACGCCCCATACGTAAAATGGCCACCTCGCCTAAAAGGGAACCCAAACGAGAGAAATAAAAACTTGTACTGCAGTTTCCATAGAGATCACGGTCATAGTACCGAACAATGTAATAATCTCCGGGACGAGATAAAGGGACTCATCCGTCACGGGTACTTGAGAAATTTTGTACATCATAATAATAATAATAATAATAAGACAGGTTGGCAAGGGGAGCATGGAAGGGATGCCCCCGAATCCAGCAGCAGGCCAGCCGAACCGTCGCAAAGATAGCCTCCAGAAGAGAGGCCAGTTCGGGGAACCATCCACGTGATAGTGGAAGGTTCGGTGGTAGCAGGTTGTACTTCGGTAGCGGCCCAGAATCAGTTCGCGAAGCTGCCCGAGAAGAATAGAACCCTTCGAAGAGGCTGAAGACGGAAGAACCGATTTTCTTCACGGAAGACGATGCGCGAGGGGTCCACTACCCCCACGATGATGCGCTTGTCATAAAACTAAGGATTAGCAACTTCAAAGTCAGGCGCGTACTTGTGGATTCAGGCAGCTCGGCGGACATTCTCTTCAAGTCGGCTTTTGACCAGCTTCAGTTGCAGAGAAGCGAGTTGAAGCCCGCGAACACTCCTCTGGTGGGCTTCAGCGGAGAGGAAGTCAGGCCCCTCGGGAAAATAACAGTACCT
>NW_010729079.1:4630339-4658041 GCF_000365185.1 Nelumbo nucifera
TTGCGACCTGCCGAAGCCGAGCTCGTACTCCGTGACACTCATGAAGGTTTGTGTGGCGGACACTTGGGAGGCAGGGCCCTCGCCCAAAAGGCACTTTGACAAGGGTACTACTGGCCAACGATGAAGGCAGAGGCCGTCGAGCTCGTCAGAAAATGCGACAAGTGTCAGAAGCATGCCAATATCCACTATCAGCTTGCCGCCGACCTCAAGTACCTCACCAGTCCATGGCCCTTTGCGTAATGGGGCATCGACCTCTTGGGGCCATTCCCGCCAACAACAGGTGGGAGGAAGTTCTTAGTGGTGGCGGTAGATTACTTCACAAAGTGGATAGAAGTTGAACATCTTGCAACAGTTACAGCCCGAAACGTACAGAACTTCTTTTGGAAGAACATAGTATGTCGCTTCGGGTTACATCGGGTACTGATCTCCGACAATGGCAAGCAGTTCGAGGATATCAAGTTTCAGGAATGGTGCCAAGATATGGGAATTCGACAGAACTTCGCATCGGTCGCGCACCCGCAGGCAAACGATCAAACAGAAGTAATGAACAGAGCTATCCTCCGCGGACTGAAAACGCAACTAGACCGAGCTAAAGGGTTGTGGGCGGACGAGCTACCAAGTGTTCTATGGGCTCACCGAACCACGGAAAAAACCACCACAGGAGAAATCCCCTTTAACCTCACCTACGGCACTGAAGCGGTAATTCCGGCGGAGATCGAAATACCTACACTACGACTAGAAGCATATGCCGATCACACAAACGGAGACAAGTTACGTACCAACCTCAACCTATTGGATGAGGTAAGAGACCTCGCGTACATCCGGACCACAGCTTACCAGCAAAGAGTAGCTCGGTACTACAATGCCAGAGTAAAGAAGCGGAACTTTCGTGTTGGCGACCTGGTTCTCCGTAAGATCATGGCACCCGAGCCTGGCGTGGGCAAACTTGGACCGAATTGGGAAGGGCCCTACCGAGTAAAGAGAGCGCTCGGGGGGCATACGAGCTCAAAACTTTAGAGGGCAAACAAGTACCCCGAGCGTGGAACGTCGTTAACTTGAGACGATACTATCTATAGATTACCAAGTGAAGTGGACTAAGTCGCTACCAGAGCCTTAAGGCTAGAATGCCGAGCTAACAAGGACCTCGGCATAGGCAAGCAAAGACAAAACAGGCCGCATGTGTGCAGTAACCCGGGCAAAACAGATTAGGCATATGGTCGGTTCGGCAATACGGTTAGTTCGGGAGAGAGAGTGACCAACACTTAACCAAAAGAAAATCATTCCATTGCAAAATACTTCGTGTACATTTCCAAAAATAAAAAATAAAAAAAATAATAATAATACATATATATCGAGCTCACAGGACCGGAGATACTTCTTCACCATCAGAAGGCACTTCAATGATACCCGAAGGTCCTGCCATCTCCTGAGTAATGCGCGAAGTGGTTATGGCGCTGATATCAAGCTCGGGGTACATATTCCGGATCATCCACCAGCTTAGTTTAAAGCCCCTTCTGTACGAGCCCACCATCAGGTCATCAAAGCGCGACGAGGCGATATATTCATCGACGACCTTCTTCTTGGCATCCTTGATGCCTTGAGAAAAGATCTTTGTCCTCTCCCTAATATCCTCTTGAAGGTATTCAACCTGATGCTGCAAATCCAGCCTTAGGTCTGCCATATGCTTCACCACAACTCCCATGGCTTCGGTATCTTTCTTAGACCTTGCCAACCTGGCCTGTGCAGCGCGAGAAGCCGCCTCGGCAGCGCGGGAATCCTCTTCGACAGCTCGCGCCCGCCTCGAGCTCCTTTAAACTTGGGCCGCCAAGGCATGAATAGAAGAATTCACCTACCAAAAGGAAAAATAACAAATGATCAAAAGAACGATAGCAAGAAAGATAATAGCAAAAAGCCCAGCAAGAAATCGCTGACTTACCACCATGGCATGAGTGGCAGCACGATAAGCTACCTGGTTCAAAGGAAGCTCGGTCCATGCCGCGACCTCCTCAGGGTAAATGGCCTCCCTACTCTTCTGAAGAGCATGGTTCGGCGACAACACGCTCCTGAACTCGCCTTGGGCTCCCGAGCCTGAAGGCCCAGCTCGTGTATAAGCAGACTCAGAGTAAGCGGGAGCCCCCGTGTAAGTAGCATCGGCGTAAGGGGCCCCTGCCGCTTCTTGTACTGGAGGGGCCATCTCGGGCTCCCTGGGCGGATCCACTGACGGGTAGTCTAGTACCTCGGGCTCCGCATCAAGGGGCAGCTCGACACGAGTTCGTTTGGCGACTCGCTTCCTCCTCTTAATGGCGTGAAACAGGTTCCCACCACGAGTCTTTTCTGAGTCCATCACACCTGCAAAAAGAGCTCGGCATCAAGAAAGCAAAAGAACAGAGCAAAACAAAAGGCAAGCCTCTGAGTAAGGAACCTACCCGAACTCAGACCAGCCTCTATGAGCTTGGCCTCCGTCAGATAATGGTGGCATTTTATCCCAAGCCGTGCCCATTCCCGGAGGCCCTTCGCCGTCTCCCTATCAAGCGTAACACCGGCATCAAGGGCAGCCATCCCCCACCCGGTTTGGAGCGGCCACCCCAATGCACTTCGCACCCCGAAGTAGTCCCGTTTTCACGCCGAGACCTTGTTGGGAAGATCGTGTAAAAGCTTAAACCTCGGGCGAGGAGACAGGTAATACACCCGCCTGGGAAGGGGACCCGCTTGCTTCTTAAGCATTAGAATGGAAGAAAAAATCTCCAGGTCTAAAGGCAAGATCTGTTCGCAAAATAGGGAGATTGTCCCCACCATGTTACGAATAGAATTCGGGTGAAACTGGCCGACAGTAACGCCGAAGTGGTTCATAACCTCGACAATGAGGGGGTGGAAAGGCAGGCGCAACCCAACAACGAGCTGCTCCCGGAATATCACGATCTCATCAGGACGGTGTTCCCAAGGGAAACTGCCCGAGGGTATAAAATAGGTGTACTCCTTAGGCAAGTTGAACTGGGTAATAAGGGAGTGAAGCCCCTCAGGCGTCATGGTCGAGGGCCCAAACTTGTCTAACATTCGACCTCGACGGGAGGAGGACGCCAAACTACCCGAGGCGACTCGGCCTATGGGCTCGAACTCTTCCTCGAGCTCTACCTCGGGTTCACTAGGGCTGTCGGGGGATGCAGCTCGGTTCGTAGAACCTGCACCTGACCCCCTCGAAGAACTGTCTGAGCTATCCGAGCTAGACATCGGGAGGAGAAGGATTCCAGGAAAGTACTCACCCGGAAAAAGCAAACGGACTACGAGAACTTGAACGCGAGCTCAAGAAGCAAAACGCAGGAGAATGACAAAGCGACTGGGGTCCCCCACTATTTATAACCACAGTAACCGAAAATCAACGGTTTTGATCAAAGCAAATTCGACGGCCCGCAGTCACGCTGACCGCACGTCTCTTGAGACCAAAACATGATTGGCCGCACGTCTTTTGAAATTGAAAGAGCGCCAGTGCACGTCTCCCCGCGTTAAAGGTGGCAACGGCTCGTTTTTTCAAATTTGAAAAGACGCCCGCTGTCACGTCTCCTAACGGCGCGTTTTTCAAATTTTGAAATAAATGCGCGCTGTCACGTCTGTCAGCATTTATAGACGGATTGGCGCGTTTCCCGACTTTTTGGCACTCGAGAAACTCAGAAAAATCCTGACGAACGCGCATTTCGCGCTATCAGTCAAACCAGTTCGAAGTACGGGTCAAATCCACTCGCCACCTCGCGAACTCCCCGTGCCAGGGCAAGTCCCTTTGCGCGAGGAGTGGGGGCAATCGATGAGGGAAGATTTGGCCCGACCTCGTAACCACTCAACACGTAGAAAGGCAACAACTCGGCACAATAGTACGCCCAAGGCGTGAGCTCCGAAAACAGGAACCCGCGGTCCGAACTCCCCACAAGGAGCCTGAGCTCTCCCTTGGACCTCGAGCTCTCCCTTGGACCCTGAGCCTTACGAACACAAAGGGCAACAACCCGAACTGGCCCGCCCCATGGCAGTTCAGGCCACACCTCTATTCGAACTCAAGACTTCACCTCGCACACCACTCCAGCACTTCGCCTCCAGGACGCCGAACTGAACAACCGTACCGTACCTGACACCGAAGGAGTTCGTATCCTGAGGCGGCACACCTGACTGACTTGGGATCTGACGCTTGACTGCCGCACTTCAACGGCCACCTGCCACCGCCATCTCCAGTTACAGAGACGGCTCCAACAAAGAGAGCAGTGGCGGTTCTGCCCCAGCAGAGGTGATGACACCCGAACTAGCAAAAGCGTAGAGGTAATCATACCCGACCTAACAGAAGCTTAGGAGTGAGTGCGCGAAGTGGTTATAAAATGCTCTCTTCCCCCCAAGAACGAGGTATGTGATAACTTTGCGCCATCTGGTTTTATCTTGCCTTTGAGGAAATACTAATTTGAGCTTTGGAGCATTCTCACCAGGTTCTTCCCCGGAGATTACTCGCTTTCTCCTCCGTTTCAGGCACCTTCTGCTCCAGCCCGAGACAAGATCGTTGACAGCTAGGACCGGCCGGATTGCGCACCATTAGAAACCTTCCCTGAAGTTTAGTAATTGCAATCGCCTCCTATGAATTTTCTAATAGTAGACCCCCTTTCGTACAATATTCTAAAAAAGACATGAAAATGTCCAAACCCATGTAATTATTAATTTACTATTGAGATGATTTCTACAAGAATAAAACAATATAAATTTTACGAACAACAAAAACAAAAAGAATTTAAAATTACAATTTTACCTGAGTGATTAAGATGAATTATGAAGGAAAAAATTGGAAAATAAATTAATTTAAAAAAAGAGATCAAAAGGGTTTGGGGTAGTGAATCATACCAAGAGAAATTTTGGACTGTATGAGTATTTTAGACATTTTCATGCGTTGTTTTGTTAAGAAGATTCTACCTATTTACAATTATATCAAAAAGTTCAAAGGAGATGATTTCAAAGGGGGTTTCAACAACAGCCAGTCAGTGGAAGTTTCAATGATTTACCCTTAAAATTAACTGGGAGTTACGACAAAGACTCCACTTAAGAGTAAGAGAGCTGTTACTTAAACCAGGAAGCAGAACACTAATAAACCACTCTGGGGCTTGATCCACTCAAAGACATGAATTAGTCAGGTCACCACTAACAACAGTGTAAGCAGCTTTGTTTGCTTCCCATCCAACGAACTCAAAGCAGATATTAAGCTCCCTAGCTAGCCTCTGAATATCTTGGAGGACAAACCAGGATTCCTTTTTAATCTCCATCTTGTTGGATGCTTGACATCAAGGCCTTACGATCCCCTTCAACGCAAATGGTCTTTAAGGAATTTTTAACATTCCAAAATATCTAGGGCTTCTGCATTTGGGGGAAAATTGCATTCAGCCTGCCATACTTTGTTGCAAAGAAGATCCCATCATTCATTTCGATATTGAATTTTATCCTCACAAATTTGGTACTAGGATTTGCACATAAGGGAGGGATACCAGATACAACCCAAAAACTTAAACTATTAGGTTATATGCCACTCTTGCAAATAAGTCCCTTATACTTCTAATTCCTTTTCAATGTGAAATTCTCTTCAATTGTTCATACATGAATTCCCACACGTCTTCCCATGAATGAAAATATACAGATACGAAGATGTTTTCAATGTATGGCTGGATATGGTGTGAAGACTGTGTGAGTACCAAACTTCTGAGGACAAATTCCGGATTCCTTCATTTCTTAGTACAAAAACCAAAAGAATATGAACCATTAGACAAAAAACCTCCATCTACATTTGCTTTTTATACACTCTGGACCCTGTGGACTCCAATTTTATTTTATTTTATTTAGCACTAACCTGAAGGAAGAACCCGGGCTGACCCGTTGGCTTGAGAGAAAACCTTCACATATCCATCAGCATGAAAGATTAAACATGGAGGATTTGGATTAGTATTCGAGAAAACAAAGTTATTTTCGTTGTTTTCAAAACTGGATCAGACTGGATGGTGAGACCGGAAAATCGGAAACCAGTTAAGTGATCGGTTCTGTTTTTCCCCAAAATTAGATTTTTGCAAAAGAACGTTGATTTGGTCAGCAAACCGCTGATTTGGGTGGTTGAACTGTTTGAACCGTTTAACAGTTTTGACTGTTTTTATTTTTTTATCAGAACAGACCGACTGTTGGGTTCAAATGGTCAGACCGTTCAACCTGGGAACCGGACCCCTGAGCAGTTTGGTCTCTAGATCGATTTTAAAAACCTTGGTTATTTCTACTTTTCCAGATTAATTATACCATTACTGCAGAATATTCAAAAGAGAAATTAAAACTAGAGCTTTTGTCCAACCCATCTACGGATCTACCCTCAAACCTAACTTGCTTGCAAACCAAGAGCAATGTGGCATGGTTACACAAGAAAAGGTCATGCATTATAGTTTCTTTCTCTGTTCCACAGATGAGGCAATTTTGGTTCTCCACATCTCCCTGTGACCCAAATTTGTCCTCCCAGCATGCATTATAATTTTTTGTTCAACATCCAACGACCAGATTTTGCTCCAATGCTTTCTTGATAGCTCTAAAGCTGTACTTGAGAGTAAAGCCGATTTTACAGAGAAGCTTCCTTTTCTGTTCCGCATTCACATAAGCCGATATAATTTTTTCAAATGCTGTCTATAACAGGTTGGAGGAAGATCACCTAGTGGCTAGTGTCCGCATTAATAAGGTTATGGACAGACTCAATATTGTTTGTGATTGGACGGGGGCCATTGGTTTAAAACCAATAACATCCGGGTAAGTTTTAAAGTATCGACATGTATTGATCTAAATTGGCTGATATTTATTGTTTTGGGATTTTTCTGATATGTATCGAGGTTTTGACCAGTTCAAAAGGTGAAGGAGCCTTAAACCACCCCTTGAACCGATTTAAAAAAATAAAAAATATATAAAAAACAGCATCGATATCACCCGATACACCCCTACTATCAATATTTTTAACCTTGCATCCGGGATTCAATCGGTCAAGCCTTCATTTATTGCCCAGTGCCCTCCTTGTCTCAGAATCTCTCTTCCTGCCAATAAGCTCTTCCATCCCACAAGCCCCTTTGAACTTATAGGAGCTGTCCAGAAGCTATTGAACCCCAAGTATTTTGCTTTATTTCTTCAGCCCACAAAAAATTGGAATCATGACAAAACATCCAAACAACTCTGCTATTGTCCAGAAGCAATGAATGTCTCTAAAACCTAATCCACTATTATGTTTGTTCTTTGTCAGTTGATCCCACCTAATCCGATTTATCTTCTTCTTTCCATCCTCCTCCCCCTACCAACACCTTGTGATAATTTTGACCATCTCCTTATATAATCTTGAGGGCAATAGAAAGCAGGACATAGTTATAAACAGGTATGGATGTAGTCATAGCCAAGAAGAGATGGGTAATAAATGAGCAATTGTTAGAAGTTGCAACTTTGATGAGCAGCAAGATAATACATTCATCTTACATATTTTTAAGCATAGTAAAAAACACATTAGAGTAAATCAGGAATAGATAAGGTGAACGTGAGTCTCTCTATCTAAGCCCTCTAATTTGATAGACCTTTTTGCCAAGACTTATGAGAATCCTATAAGATACCAAGGCCCTGTTTGACATAATTCCATGGGAATTTTCTTGTGTTTATGATGTTCCTGCCGAACAGAAACATGTTTGATGTCATATTCTAATTGCGAATGGAATTTTTTGAAGTGGAATGCAGCGTTCTGAGCGGTTCCCACATCGTCTTTAAGATGATACATTCCATAATCCAACCCACTATTTTCTCCCCAAATCCCTTTATCTGTGCTCTTTCAATGGTTAAGAATAAAATTAAAACGAGTGTCTCACTCTCACTCACCTTTTATACTTTGCATAATTGTAATAATATACCCGTCCTAACCGAATAATAGCAAATATGAATCTCTTTATATTTTCTTTAATTTTAATAGAGAAAATTGAAAATGCTAGTATGTGAAAATCAAAGATGGTGATTTCCACAACTGGTATGACCCTTTTAATAAACAGTAATAATTATGTTCTGGTCCTTCAGCCCCATATACCCAAAAAGAAATGCATATGCTGGATGGATAGAAAACTAAAAAGTATAAGATTAGAAATAAAATCTTGCCTAGGAACTTAGAAATAATTCCAATCAAGGTTCAAAGTATCGGCTGATATATATCATTTCGGGACCTTTTAATACGCCTCTACAGGGGGTGTATTGGGGGTTTGACCGATTCAGGGGGTGGAGGAGCCCTAAATCGCCCCCTAAACCAATTGCGAAAAACAAATAAAAAAAGCAATATTAATTCACCTGATATGCCCCTACCGACGTATCGGACATATCGATATTTTGAACATTGACTCCAATAGGTAATAAAATGAAGGGTAAAATATAAAAACCTCCCCTAAAGTTTCTGACAATCATAAAAACCTCCCCTATAGTTTCACTTTAGCAAAAACCTCCTCTCTATTTTTTAAAAACTTGACAAAAACCTCCCTTTCGTCAATGACCAAGATGGAAAACGTTAAATTGATGATTAATTTTTTCTAAATACCTACTTTACCCTTTTACAAATTAGTTTGTTTCTATTTTTACTAAAATACCCCTATTGACATATTATACCTCTTTTATTATCCTAGTTTCTATTTTTCCAGTTTGAAGAGGAGAAAAATAGGAGGAATGAATGCAGGAACGAACACACAAGGGTTTCGAGGAACACAACACAAGCCATTTTTTTTTCCTTTTCATTTTTGTTTTTTTCCTTGCCATTTTTTTCTTCCCGTTTCAGACGTATTTAGCTAAGTGAGTGAACACAGCACAAGCTGATTTCTTATTCTTCCTCTTTCGGTAATTATTTTGGCATTGATCTTTGGTTCATTGTTTTAACATTATTGCTTGGTTTTAACAGTATTTTAATGCACATGAATTTTGGTCATTATTTTGACATTGATCTTTGGTTCATTGTTTTAACATTATTGATTTGTTTTAATGCACATGGATTCTAATGATGCACGATCCGGTCGGTCCTAACTGCTGGTAACCTTGCCTCTGACGGAGCAGGAGATGCCTGAAACAGGGAGGAAACAAGAGATTCCCGGGGGAGGAACCCGGTGGGAATGCTCCAATGCTCAAGTTGAGAAGGCAAGGAGGATGAGAGATTCTGAGACCAAAAGGCGCAAAGTATCAATTACTTTTACTCTGGGGGAAGAGGGCCTTTTATAACTACACTGAGGCACTCACTCCCAAGCCTTTGCTAGATCAGGTGTAACCGTCTCTATGGGGGGCAGGCATACCCGTCACTATCTTCTCTGTCAGGGCCGTCTCTGCAACAACTGAGATGGCGCGCTGCCTCAGAGTACGGCCTTCTTTGTCAGGTACGGTTATTCAGTCATGCGACCTGGAGTCAAAGTGTTGGGGTGGTGCCCAAGGTGAAGTCTTGAGTTCGGATCGGAGTGCGGCCCGGACTGTCAGTCCGGGCTTCGCCCTTCGCGGGGTTCCTTGTAAGGCTCGGGATTTCTAGGGAAAGCTCGGGTTCTACCTTCTGGGAAGTGTGGGTTCCTTTTTGGGAAGCTCAAGCCTCTTCTTGGGATATGACTATGTTGCTGTACCAAGCTGACGCTCCTGCCAGGTTATACCCGATTGCTTCCATGTGTCGCACGGCCAAGGGGTCGGGCCAAATCTACCTCTATCAGATTCCGATCATTATTTTAACAGTATTGCTCTGTTTTCATACGTATTCATCGCTCTGTTTTCATACGTATTCATCCAGAAGGTTTCTCTCTTTTCATTCAAATTCTCAATAGTATTGTTTTGTAGAATTTTAATAGTATTGCTCTGTTTGGAGCTTCATTAAATGAATCACTCAATTGATTCGTCTTGGATTTCTATAGAATTTTAGGGATCTAGAAAGAGGTCAGTTGGTTGTGATTGGTCTTTGATTCACTTTTTGAGCTAAAACCTAGTATTGAACTCATCACCGTCTCCTTAAACTCCTAGAGCATCTTCAAAACTTGCCACATCCTGGGTCTCTGTTCCGGTGATGTCTCACGTGCTGGCTATCTCAAGAAGCATGGCTAGCCGGTTCTCATCGCCACCATCGTCGTCTCTAACGAATCTGACCCAATTAAGTAGATCACTGAATATGAGCAGGTGATGCTGGGATGGAGGTTTTCCAGTCAAAAGTTCTAACAAGAGAACGCCAAAGGAGTAGACATCGGATTTGGAGGTGGCTCGATGACTGGACTTACAGGCCTCAGGGGCCCTATATTCGGCGGATTTAGGGGTTTCATCTTTGGAGGAGGTATCAGTGAGCATGGCAAGGTAGTAACCGGTGAGACAAGCCTCAAAGTCGGGACCCAAGAGTTACCTTGGAGGACTTGAGGTTGCCGTGAACGAGCCTAGATGCTTAATGTTATATATGCCAGGCCCTATGCCACGTCCTCTATTATTTTGAAGCATGAAGTCTAGTGGAGTGGTCTGGCCCGTGTTGATCTCGAACCTGTGATATTATTTATTAGGCTAAAATACAAAAGGGTAAAATGGGTATTTGAAAAAATTAATCATTAGTTTAACGTTTTCCATCTTGCCATTAACAAAAGGGAGGTTTTCATCAAAATTTTCAAAACTAGAGGGAAGGTTTTTGCTAAAATAAAACTATGAGGGAAGTTTTTATGATTGTCAGAAACTTTAGGGGAAGTTTTTGTATTTTATCCTAAAATAAAAATAAATAGGTTAAAATGATTTGATCATGTAAATAGAAAACCACTAAGAAGAATTGGTTTGTTACAAGTTGAAGGGGATGGGCAAAGGGTAGACCGAAAAATCCGGCAAAACAGGATTCATGTAGTCATCCCCATATAGTTGGATTAGGGCTTGGAAGATGGTGATGAGAGGGTCCTCTACCCATCCCAATAGTTGGTTTCAACAAACCGTGTCAAAGACTTCCAGTTCAAGACCGTTCAGAGATAGGTTAGTGAATAAACTCCGTGAGAGGAGTAAAAGTTAGGGTTGAGAACAAAATAAGCATTTGCAGACATACCGATAGGCATATAGCTTCCTCATACGTTTCCCATGTAAGAGGTATTTGTATGGTTACGCATGGCCAGACGGCTAGAGCTTTGAGTTATGAATGCAAGTAGCAGATCCAAAAATCTTTCAGCACCCGTTCAGATATATATCTTCCTTCAAAAGTGATTCTTCGTCCAACAATATAGCAAACTCATTCAAATAATTAAACCCAATAAACTAGAATGCATAGCCCAGGAGCCTAAATTATTGACAAAACTAAGTTTTACTCAAAAATTATGATTCATTCTTTTATTTGGGAATAAATTCCGTAACACCTCAGCAGTTAACGGAACCAGCCGGATCTTGCGGTCAGATACAGTCATACGGATGGGGTTAAAGTTAAAAGCAATGGATCAGCCGATCCGATAATGTATCGGATTACAAATGAGCAAAAACCCAGAGAGGTTTGAGAAAGTTCCATCTTTTAGATTAAAATTGAAGAGTTCATCTCTACGAAGAGAGCACCTTCTGAACCTCATTGGTAACCTCTTTTGGTGGTTTGTCCGCATGAAGATGTGCAACAACACCCTTCTTGCCATAGTAATCAATAACCTGACAGTTCAAATACAAAGAATATGGCTTAGATACTAAAGAATGTTGATTAAGATCGATTAAGATCAAGGGAAAGAAAAGGAATAAAACCTACTTTAAAAAAAGAACATGCAATGAAGTGACGTGGATTTCAGGTCTTCTACAACAAGATCAGGCAGTTCAATTTGCAAGGCCACACATTTTAACAAATACAATGTGTAACAAGTAGAAGAAACTTTCACCGAGGATACGATGGAAAGGTTATTGGGTAAAAACTTGAAAATTAAAATCTTCTTACTGACGCATCCCAGTTTTGAATTGAATCTTCTATCTCTGAAAACAAGTTTCACATTCATGCAGCCAAAATAAATTGAATTGCTGGACTGGGACTTAAAAAAGGCTAACTTATAGTTTTACTAACCATATTTTATGAAAAAACACTCTATTTTGTCACCCCAACTTTACAAGGAACTTGTATATTCAAGTTTGCAATACAAAGAACATGGGGTTTTTGATACTGAAAGATAGCAATAGACAGAGATATTCAGGAAGATAGATATGGAACTAGGAAATCCATATAAAGCCAACCATTCTATCTCAAACTTCCACACATAAGCTAGATTGGTCCCAGTACTCAGAACAAGTTCCAAAGCAAGAGAGCTACTGCATGATAGACTGGGGAAACAGAAAAAATCTTCATATTGAACATAAAATTTCTTTCTAGAAATAGAATCATTTTAAAACGCATATGAATTTCAAAGGAAACAGGGCAACCATACCGGTTCAGTTTGCCTATGGAATGCCTCCAGCCTAGACTTGAGAACTGCTGCAGTATCATCCTTTCGCTGAATCAGAGGCTCTCCAGTGACCTTCATTGAAAGCATCACAACTAATAAGATTCTTACAACATATTCAACTATTAACCTGGAAGGCATAATGCAGATTAAATATCCAATTAATTGTTGGGTAATCAAGTATACAAGTAAAGAAGATCCAAATCCATCTATCAAAAAAAAAAAAAAAGAAGATCCAAATTCTAGAATTCACAACCATATTAAAGCTAATAATTGACCTTTGTGTGCATACAAATAATTCCATCTACACCCTTAAAATGTGACCAAGCTGCTGATTTACTTGCCAGAGCAAGTTCATTGTTCCATGCTGATCTATTTTTCTCAAGTACTAAGTTCAGCTAACCATCCCAAAAACAAAGTTAAGAAGTTAACAATGCAACGCAATATACACCAAGTCACCAAGTGGTACTTTTCTGCATGGAAAACATTCAATGAGGCTCTTAATTTTTCTTCTTTGCATCTGTGGCACTGCCCACTTGATGTTACTCAACAAATTTATCATCAACATATGACATACCTAAAGTACATAAAACTGTATAACTTGAAAGAATATAAGCATTATCTTACATCATCAACACCAGGAACTTTGGGAGGTGCAAATTTAGTGTGGTATGTACGGCCACTGGAAGGGTGGATCCAACGACCTGTAATTCTTTCCTCCAAGATGGCATCATCAATTGCAAAGTTGAGCACCTTATCAATTTTAGTTCCTTGCTTCTCAAGCATCTCATCAAGCTGCATCAAGGGCCATACTAGGGGCATGAGCAGAAGCCCATAAATTGAAAACTGAGATTTCAGGGTACAGAAGATGAGAACTACATATATCCTATAAGGGGGTTAGAGACCTTTTCTGCTTGTACCACAGTCCTTGGGAACCCATCCAGGATAAAACCTTTTTGACATGAAGGCTTCTTGATTGCTTCATCAATTATGCCAACAACCAAGTCATCAGAAACAAGTTCACCCTGAGAAAAAAATAGTTATAAATTCAATCATTGAAACACTCAATAAACAAGCTGTTGGAAAGACATCCTTCAAGAACAGAGTGCATGGTAGAATTCTGCTCTTGAAGGCACTGTACCTTATCCATAGCTTCTTTAGCCTTAATCCCAAGGGGGGTCTTGGCAGCAACGGAAGCTCTTAGCATATCACCAGTGGCCAAGTGGCACAAGCAATAATCATCCTTGATAATGGGTGACTGGGTTCCTTTTCCAGATCCAGGAGGACCTGCCAATCATTTAATCATGATAATTATGCACAACAAACAATTTTTTTTTTTGAGAAGAAAAAATTGTTTTGTTCTAATTATGCACATCAAACAATCATCCAACCTAATAGGAAATCATCATATAAAGTAATTAAACCAAATCATCAATAGCTAAAATTTTGTTCTAAAATTGTATTAACAGTTAAAGGGGGGTGGAAAGGCTGATCATATATAAAATTGATGCATAATACAACCATACAAAATATTAAACATAAAAAGTTAGCTCTCCAGTATGCCTTACATATTCACCATACACCACAGATCTCAGAATATTATATTCCATGGTGAATTTGTAAAGCATACAAGAAAACAAATTTGTATGATTAGTATTGTTCAATGACCATAATCCAACTTTGGATATTATTTTAGCTTGCTAGATAGACTAAAAGCTCTAAAAGCCAATTTTTTGTTTTTTTAATGTCTATTTTCCATTTAAAGCACTAAAGGGCCTTTTCCCAAGCAGTCAACCATATGTGGCATCATTTTGTAGGTTAAGCAGGTGCAGGTAAAGGTAAAACTCAGTTACCAACCAAGCCAAAAGAATACAAGATGCAGCAACCACACATTCAAATATAACCAAAATTTTGTCTGTTAACCTAGAATTGGAAGCACCATCCATTAGGCTCCATTTGTTTGAGTGCAAATCCGAACTGAGTGCAAATTTTGTGCCTAGTTCAGTTATGCACATATTTATTTGAAACTATACGGTACCTGATAAGAATTTGCACTCTGTCTCATTTGCACTCATAAAAGGTACTTTGCCTTTATTTTCTTCCATATAAATTGGGGACTATTTGCACTTCTATGCATTTATATTCTTTGAACTCCCCTATTTGCACCTCAAACATGAGAAGCAAGGTAAAAGTCGTAACAACAGTGGAAAAGAATTTCAATTCCCCCCATTTGCAGTCCCATGCACTTTCACCAGTGCTAATAAAATTTGTACTGTAAACAAACGGAGCCTTAAGGGCAATAGAAATTGAAACCCGGCATACCATCAATTTAGTTTTAGTAAGGCTTATTTCATTCATATACACTTTATGGCTGAGGTAGGGTGCTTTGTTGGTTTCATAGCCATCGTGTTCAGTAGCTTCATGGATTTTTACTTCGTAAACAAAACTCAGTAAAATACAGGAAAATGTGTAGATAAGGCTCAGTTTGGAAGGAATACAAATACAAATATCTAGAGCGCGAAACCTTGTATTTTGTATTATTTTCTATGTATTTGCACTGTACATATTTGTATTAGCACTCTTTACGAAGTGAGCCTAAGAAACAAAATAGCAGTACAAAATCCACCGAGATGGAGGAAAATCAACAGGTGCTTGGACACAGCCACGCTCAGAAATCAGAGTAGTTGGCAGTTCCTGCATTGCAGTCAGTTCGTTGAGAATCAAACGTACGACCACGGGCGAACGGATACACCAGATCACAACATCCAAAAATTCAACTTAGAAACCAAACAGCCTCTAGGAGATTTAAACGCATCCAACATAAAAGAACAAAAAACTAATAATAAAAATAAAAATGACTAAAATCCTCAAGAATAAAACCCTAAATTCATTGAAGGAAAAAAATCCACAATGAAATCTACAGTAAAACCCTAGATTTGGACGCAACGTCGAAGACTTGCAAAATTAATAAGGAAAAAGAACCCAAGGCGAAATTCAGAAGAAAAGAGAACATGAAAACTGAGAAAAAGGAAAATGAAAAGAGAATTACCGATGAGAATGAGACGCTTGTCGGGTTTGGTGGAGCACTTCATGCGGCGAAGGAGCTCCGTCATCAGATCCACGGATGGGATATCCGCCAAATCCACTGCGGAGGAGCTCGCCATTCTTATTTCTTCCCTTCTTTTCCTCCTCCCGAACTCAGCGTCCAGGCAAAGCAGCGAACGTAAACAGAACGAGAGAATGAGCAGCGACAGACGGCTCCTTCCAAGCTATAGCTCACTATCCGAGAAAGACGTTACTAACCCTTGAAGCGAAGAATTAGGGCACAGAAGAACGAGGATATTAATGTCAATTCACCTCGTTCTCACCATCTCCCGTTCCTATTTGGTAGGTCGATTGGTTGATGGTTGGGGGGGGCCGGGGGGGTTATGGAGTCAATGGTCAATAATCAAAACTATTTAATTTAATTTAATTACTTGATAATTATAAAATTGATTAATATTTGAGTTCTCTTCTAGTTTTGGACATTTCAAAAATTTCCATATTTCCGGTTCAAATAGATTACGGTGGAACCAGTTGGATCTGTCAGTCATCGTCTACCATACGTCGTACGATGCATATAAAGCGTGAAAGAGTGGAGTGGATCAAATACACCTAGTCATGTCCCATTATTATTAATAATAATTAAATAAAAAAAGAAAAAGAGCAACGAACCGACTACGACAAGTAAACAACACAACAACAACTAAGGAGCACGAGCAGCACATCGGATGTGAAGTGTGAGCCTCTTTTGACAAACTCTTGTTATCTTCTTTTCCATGATACGATAGCTGGGTAGGTGTGAGGCACCTAATTCAACAATAGCTGCTTTTGCCTTTTCCAGGCCCAACAACCTACCCTCCTCTCATTTCTCAGGGCATTGACCTCTCAGATTCGGTAATAACCAAAAATACGATATGTATGAAGAATATGTTTTAGACTTACTTTGGCAGCTACACCCATAAGGCCATAATGTTCATTTTAAGCGATCCAGTTCCTAATGTAAATCAGTACTTATGAGATTTGGGCGTTGCAGTGTAAATTTATTTGCATTAGTATAAATGTATGAGAGTACAAATTAAAAAAAAATGTAAATTTTCATTTAATTTTGATTTGGGTTTTATTTTATTCTACTTTATCTCTTAATTTACTTAATTTATACTATAATCAAACAAAATAAATAAAAATTTGAAACAAAAATATGTCAGAATTTACATTCAAATCTTTGCATTGCCATAGTTTTGCAGCAGTGCAAATTTATTTGCATTGCAACCAAACATAGCCTGTGATTTTGCAATGTGGGAGTTTGTATCTTAATCAGAATGTCATTGATCAAAGATTTGGGCGAATCAAAATGCCTAATCTAGATCAGTACTAATTTATCTATATCTTTTTTTTTCTATAGATGAGGAAAAACAACCCATAATCCATTGACTGCCCCAATTTACAAACATGATGTGGAATTCGTAGATGTGATCATGCGCTAGGCTGGGCAAGACTTAGCACCTATGTTAAGCATGGGACTGAAAATATAAGTCAGGGCCCAGGCATAAAGGTAGGGATGGCAACGTGGAGGGTTTTGTAAATTTTAGACCTTATCCACCTTCTTGAACCTCCCAATCTGTACTTGTGTCAAAACCCGCAGCAGGTTGGATTTTAAGAATCCAAACCCTCCACGCATTCAAGGATAGAGGTGACCATAAAACATGCAACGTGTGGTGAGATGAAATATAAAAGGTAAAGAAAGAAAACAAATAAAAAAATATATATGAACATTTGAATCTATATAAAAAAACACACGAAATATTCATGATATGGCAATCCAAGGATATACACACCAGAACCTAAACCCTGCAAGGTGTTGACATTTTACAACCTGAACCTGGACCTTGCCCAATTTGGAACATATCAAACCTGTCACAACAGGGGCAAGGTGGATTACCTGATCAACTTGGCCCATTGACATCCCTACTTGTCAGAGTTCCATTTTCACCTAAAAACATGCAAATAATGCAATTTTCCACTTTCAACTTTCTCAATCTAGGTGCAAATCCTATAGCAATTTGTGTAAAGCAAGTAGTTTATAGAAATGATAATAGACATTACTAATATGGTGGCAGTATACCTCAAATTGTTAGGATGATGACCAGTTGATATGTAGTGAGCTTTTTTTAGTTTGATTGGAGCATTTTCAATAGCATGATTACTTGTTGAAATATTATTTAGAAACAGAAAGCCTTTTAGTGCTTATTATTACCTTCTAGAACTTTCTTAGGCCATTGTATTTATGAGGGTTTTGTTTGGTGAGATGAACTCCAGTTACTCTCCATTATCCTTTTCCCAGAAAAAAAAAAGAATAATTTGGGGAAAGAAGACAGTTTTTTGTTCTCATGTACATTATAGAACCAAACTTATATATTTGGCCTCTCACTGACCAGGTTTACATCGCACAAAGCTTTTAGTGTCTAATGGAAGGGCACTAAAGTTTTTGGGTGTCATTTCAAAATTTGTATTTTCTTTTTGGAGTCTTGACAAGTTGAAATGTGACGTTCTTGAATCAATTCAACTAAGCCTTGTCCCAACCATATGGGGTTGGTCATATGAATCTTTTTCTGTGATTCTGTTTTTCTGATTTTGAAATATCCATTCTTCTAATTGTTCATTGTTTAATTTTAGTTACCTGGAGGTACAGACAAATAAAAGGTGGAAAGATGATCAACAAGATTACAAGAACTTGAGGAGAGCTCTGTGTGTAGGATATGCAAATCAGCTAGCTGAGCGGATGATTCATCATAAGGGTTATCGAACTAAAGGCTATAAGCCTCAACTTGTTCAAGTGATGGTTATAATGATCATAATCACTAATTATTTTACAGGAAAGTGGGCCTTGGTGCAATGGTTGGGTTGCTCCATTGTGACTTGGGTGATTAGGATTCAAATCTTAAAAACAACCTTTCTATATGTACAGGGGTAAGGGTGCATAAATCTGTTCCTCACCAAATCCCACATTGGTTGGAGCCTCGAGCACTTTACTATATTATTTCACACATGGACTATGGGATAAGGAAAGATTAGATGGTGAAGAACATGCTATCTGGCATAAAACCATTAAAATTTTATCGGTTTATATAACACTACTGTAAGTGCATATCCCGTTTCTAAGACATTTAGGTTTTGAAGTTTTTTTACAGTATTTTAATTGATTGGACTTAAAGATTAAAATGTTTGGACAACTACCGTTAAAAAATATAATTGATTAGACTTAAAGATCAAAATGTTTGGACAACTGTCGTTCCCAAGTATTGGCATTATATAGCATAGATTATTCTTGTACATAACATATCTTTGAGATGTGTTTCTTAATTCTCAGGGATCAATTTGAAGGGATGGAAGATCCATCTTATGGATGGGCTGAACCCTACAGGAAGATTGGGCGAAATTTCAAAAATTTCTTTTCTCCTATCTATGAATCACATTCCCTGATTTAGAAAACTATATATATATATATATTGTAAAAACAAATTTCAATGTTTGAAATCAACTACCAGCAGTTTAGATTTCCATCAGAGAATGCATTCCCTGATTATTTACTGTCCGACAAAGGGGCTAATCTTGTCACTATGATCACCTACTCGAGTGAATTCTCAGATTGTCTCAACATACCAAAGTTTTGACCCCCTCTAAAAATCTCACTGATTAACATATCAAAGATAGTCCAATTTGACACATAGTGTAGTACCATAATCGAGTTTAGGGGTCAGATGTAATATTACAATTTTGCCCATCTATCTCCAAGATAGTTGGAAATACATTTCAAAAAATAAAAATACGCATGAATACACTAGAAAATTCAAAACAAAATCCTTAAAAAATATGAACAATAATAAAAATAAATTTTTATGCAAGTATAATTAATTAATTTAAACATAAAACCCATTCTTTAATGATTTATATAAAGTATCAGGATATAATTAGTTAATATTTATTAGTTAAATTAATTAATATTTATTATATATAGATTTAGATAATACTTATTTTGTATACAAATTAATATATACCTTAATTTTTAATAAACGAATACAACTTATATTCATCTTATTATCATATAAATATTAATAATAAAATTTATAACATTTGTTGGAAAACATCCACAAGACAATAAAGATTACTTTAAGTATAAAAAACATATTGTTCTAATAAACAATTAAGATTGACATAATAATTAATTAATTATTATTATAAACAAATGACTTGGGTTTGAAACTTGTAAGTTATTTCACTTAAATAACATTTAATGACATATTAAACGTTATAATTAAAAGTAACTTAAATGAGCATTTAATTAAATTATATTAACATTTAGTGACGTCTCAAACTTTAAGACTTAATTAAAATTGATATCAGTGAAAGAGAGAAGAGCTAAATTAAATTTAAATTTAAAAGGGAGAAGAAAACTAAATTCAACTAATACATAATGCGTATCAGCCTGGGTATATATCAGTGCGTTTCGGGTTATATCGGCCTATACATACCCAAAATGGTCCTATACGGATTTGTATCAGTTTGATACGGACGAAAAAATATGAAACCATCTAATTATACATGTTCCGTGTATCAAAACTCTTCTGAAATGATACGTATTAGCTCGTATCGGCCGATACATTGCAAAATTTAAAACCTTGATCATGATGGGAAAGATCAATGAAGAAGATCCAGCTTGACAACAAAGATTTAGACCCTGTCCAGCTCTATCATTTGGTGAGAATCTTTGTTTCTCTGGAACACATTAAGTAGGCTGAGGCTAACTGCTTCCAACATTCATCCAGTATGATTGGTTGGTTCCAACCATCAAAGAGAGAATTACCTTGTTACCGATTAGAGGGAATGAAGATCGACCGATGTATGCCAAATCCCACTAGTTCATCAAAAATTCCAAATTGCATGAACAAGCAATTCAGGCTATTTCTTTGCTTTACGAGCAAGAAAACGATCCCGTGCAGCTTGTATTCTACTGTCACGATCATCAAGAGCCTTTACAACTTCAGTCTCTTTCTTTGCCAAGACTAGTGATTCTCCATTTGTTCTCTCCTCTAAAGCATCAAAACCGCCGCTGATCCATCAAATCATCAAGTATTCAGACCACATGACATTGAACATAGAACCTCCTTCCATATAAAACACCCCAGAGTAATCGATTTTTTTTACCTGAGCTTATTTACATTCAGTTTGTCAAGCTTCTTCGAGATGGGCATGACCCACGGCATCTCTATTGCACACACATTGCGCATGAATGGACGAGAAGTCACAATAAGCTCATGATACACGACATAATTTGGTAACAATCCATCTTCATCTGTTCTGAGCACCGAGGAAGGATGCACCTGAAACAATGAATAAATTAACCATCGGATATTATGTCATTCTCAAATCACAATTAATCCCCACATCTCAAAGATATGTTATGTACAAGAATAATCTATGCTATATTAATGCCGATACTTAGGAACGAAAGTTGTCCAAACATTTTGATCTTTTAAGTCCAATCAATTATACTTGGAAACGGCAGTTGTCCAAACATTTTAGTCTTTAAGTCCAATCAATTAAAATACAGTAAAAAAACTTCAAAAACTAAATGTCTTAGAAACGGCATGTGCACTTATAGTAGTGTTGCATAAACCGATAAAATTTTAATGGTCTTATGCCAAATAGCATGTTCTTCACCATCTAATCTTTCCTTATCCCATAGTCCATGTGTGAAATAATAAAGTGCTCGAGGCTCCCGCCAATGTGGGGTCTGGGGAGAGACAGATTTACGCACCCTTACCCCCGCACATACAGAGAGGCTGTTTCCAAGATTTGAACCCTAGTCACCCAGGTCACAATGGAGCAACCCAACCATTGCTCCAAGGCCCACCCTCCTGTGAAATAATTAGTGATTATGATCATTATAACCATCACCTGAACAAGTTGAGGCTTGTAGCCTATAGTTCGATAACCATTGTGATGAATCATCCGCTCAGCTAGCTGATTTGCATATCCTACACACAGAGCCCTCCTCAAGTTCTTGTAATCTTGTTGATCATCTTTCCACCTTTTATTTGTCTGTACCTCCATAGGCCCTGATTTTCAAAAACCAATTAAATTAGACAAGGAACAACTAGAAGAATGGGTATTTCAAAATCAGAAATATCCATATATAATATTATATTATTTATATCAAAGTATGTTTAAAACATTTCTATATTTTAACAAATTTCCCTTATTTTAAGTAAATCTATTTTTAAAAAATAATTTTAATTTGAAAATTTTGGGGATTTGGGTCCCCAACAAGGAATCCGTCTCTGTTGGGGATCAGGGATGGAGGGTCAGTTTTATCCCCGTGGGGATCGGGGTCAGGTACGGGGACGGGGATATGTTTCACAATCAGGGTCGGGGATGGGGAATATGGTCCCTGCCCCGTTGCCATTCCTAAATGCTGATCCCAGCTATCTGTGGTCTTAGGAGGGGTGAACTGAATACAAACCTAAAATTTGGCCTTTTATTTATGTATTTATTTTTTGCACAAAGTGGCCACACTCTGACTCAAAGTCAAACCTGCATTCTTACACTTGTCAGCCTGAGATTTTGGCATTACACCAATCAATAGCACCTTTTTCTAGTTCTTTTTTTTTGTGATCAGCAACAGAAAAATTCTTTTATTAATTTAGGAAGAAAATTTATAATATGCATAGCCTCAGCTACCCGAAACTCTTAGGACAATAGCATAACCATATTCTTACAGTTACAGCTGAGCCCAAAAACAATTCCTCTATTGACCCCTTGCTTAGCAAAATGATTAGCCAAACTGTTTGCTGATCTAGGTACCCACTGCACATTCACCTGCATGTCTTGAGAATCTTTTAAACTTCTTAATCTCATTTCTGAAATACCATGGAGTTTTATTATTATCTTTCAGCCAGCTGATAATCACCTTTGAATCTCCTTCAAGCAACAACTTTGTGATCCGTATTTCCCATGCCTTTTGGACCCCAAAAACAGCAGCCTTTAGTTTTGCACCCATTGAGTCCCCTTGCCCTATGGGCCCAGAAAACAAGAACACCAATTTTCCTTCACTATTTCTTATCACCCCTCCCATTCCAGCAACCCCCGGATTACCGGAATAGCTCCCATCAAAATTCAACTTGAAAAAATCATCACTTGGAGGTTTCCAGATTGTCATTTGCTTCTTCTTAGCTGAGGATGATACAGCAATTGTGCGCCTTTGTCTTAAAATGTCATCAAATGTGAAGTCAAGAAACAATTTAGTTGTCTTTAGTTCTTCACCCAATGTGTCACCTTTACCATTAAACTTTCAATCAAAGCCTGTTTACTTCTTTTCTCCTGCTAAAAAATTCTCTTATTCCTTTCTTCCCACAATGTCCAGATCATTGCAGTTATTGTGCACTTCCAAAGTAATCTTCCCCTTTTTCTTGGTAAGCTGAAAGTTGAGGGATCAAAAAATTTATCCAAGCTAAGTGGAGTGTTCCACCTGCAACCAAACAAGGAAAAAAAACCAATCCCAAATACAACAAGCAAAAGGACAGGAAATGAACAAGTGATGAGCAGATTCACCATTTGATTCACACAGGACACACCAGTTTAGAGCTAGACACCATCCAGGTCTCCTCCTTTTGTAAAAAATCATGAGTATTAATTGCATCATGGTAAACCTCCCAACAAAAAGCACTCACCCTAGGGGGGATTGGATGACACCACACTTCCTTAACAGGGAAAGACATAGGAAGTGAAGGAGAGGGAACCGGCAATTTAAAGAATGAGGCACAAGTAAATATTCCAGAGGAATTACCCGTCCATAATTGGCTATCCACTCTGCTATTATCAATAAAAACACCATCCAGCAAAAGAAGCAATTGTGACACAATGTCCAACTTTGAATCCCTCACATTCCTACAGAAACCCAAATTCCAACCAGTTCCAGACTGAGAAGGGGAATGGACCAAGAACTCAGAAATGGGTCTACCTTTGAAAGATGAAATAGCAAACAGAGAAGGAAAAGACTCCATTAAAGGAGCTTCTCCAACCCATAGATCCTCCCAAAATCTGATTTTGTTTCCCGAGTTGGTATCATACCCGATATGAGGCAAGAAGTGTGGAAGAATTTTGTAAATAGCCTTCCAAGGAGAAGCACTAGAAGCTCTGTTAGATATTCCAGCATCTCAACCATTCTCTGAAAGTCCATGAATGCTGTCTACCACTCTATGCCATAGCTTGTTTATCTCCCTTGGAAATCTCCAAAGCCATTTGCCTAATAGAGCCCAGTTCTTTTCCTTCAGCCTTCCCAAACCCATCCCACCACTCTTTCCTCCAACATACCACCTCCCATCTAATTAAGTGATCTTTCTTCTCCTCCTCAGGCTCCCAAAGAAAGTCCCTCATTATTTTTTTAATTCTTTTCACAATGGCTTGAGGCATGCAAAAGACTGAAAGGTAATAAATTGGAAGATTAGCCAGTGTGAATTTAATAAGAGTTATTCTACCTCTCAAGGAGATATAATTCCTCTTCCGTCCCGCTAAATTCCTTTCAAATTTCTCCACCACCGGGTCCCAAAAGGATAACACTCTAGGATTCGCTCTCAAGGGTAGCCCCAAATATCTTAATGGCCATCCACTTGAAGTACACCCTAACTCCCTAGCCCAATCTTCAATCTCATCTTGACTCAAATTGATACCAGCAACCACACTTTTGCTCAGATTTACCTTCAAATGTGTCACTTTCTCAAAAAGATTCACCAACAATCTCAAATTCCTCGCATCATGTTCTCCCCCCTTTTCACAAAAAACTATGATGTCATTTGCAAATTGTAGATGGGTCACCCTAACCCTATCTCTTCCTATCCTCCATCCCTTTATTAGTGCTCCCTCATCCGCTTTCACGATCAATCTGTAAGCATCTCCGCAATGAGTAAATAGGAATGGGGACAATGGATCCCCTTGCTTCATTCCTCTAAGGGCACTAAAAAAGTCCTCTACTCTCCCATTCACCACCATTGAAAAATGACATGTCTTCAGGCATCCCTTTATCCATTTGCACCAAAGCCCCATTTATCCATAATCTCAATCAGAAACTCCCAATCCACAAAATCATAAGCCTTCTCTAAATCCAATTTACACACAATTCCTTTCTTGCTCGATTTCTTGAAGGCTTCAACACATTCATCGGCAATAAGAATTTGATCACTAATTTGCCTCTTCTAAATGAAAGCCCCTTGGAATTGAGAAATAATTGAGGGAAGAACCTTTTTCAATCGCAAAGACAACATTTTAGCTAATATTTTGTAGGGGCTAGTCACTAAACTGTTTGGTCTGAATTCCTTAGGATGATTGGCACTCGTCTTCTTAGGGATCAGAGCAATAAAAGTGGCATTTAAACCTCGGTTAATGACCCCTCGATGATAGAACTCCTCAAACACTTTCATGAGATCCTCCTTAATCAAAATCCCAACCTTCTTGGTAGAAAGTCGTAGTGAAACCATCCAAGCAAGGAGCTTTTGATTGATCCATGGCAAAAATAGCTTCCTTGACCTCTACTTACTCGAATTCCTTTTCTAAAACAACTCTCCATCTTTCTTCCAAAAGAGGTCCTTCGAGTCCTTGCAGGAGGAACACCTATCTAAAATAAGGTAAAAAGAAAAGAAACAACACCATTTCAAAAACATGAAATTAGATGATATATATTAAGGAATGCTTATTAAATAAAATAGTTGAGCCATGATTCCACAGTTTGCTAAAAATTTCCACTACTAAAATGATGGGGTTTTTGAAGCAACATGTCATAGTGACCAAAGATTTTTTCAATAACCTTAAGTAGAAAACATAACAGTAAGTGTAACCATGAACATTTCCTGAAGAAATGTCAAATTCATTTTTTATATTTGAAATTTTAAATGATGTGCAAAGAGTAAAAGATCAGAGAAGGACAAGAAAATCGGTTTTGTAATTGTAGTGATAAGTTCTAACCAACAACAATAAGATTATTGGAAAGGAATAGAAGGAACCAAGACAGCAATATTTGTATGGGAAATGTATAAGCTCTTAAAAAACAGTAAATTCTAACCTTTTGCTATTTTCTGCATTATCTGAGATAACTGTTTCCGTACATCCTTGGTAAACATCATACCTCTTACCTACATCAAGGTTAAAAACATAAAGTTTCTTGAACCATAAAATGCACTGAAATCCTACCCCCTCTCTATGTGTTGGTTAACTTTATAACCAATTATGAGAAGGCTATAGATTTTTTTCTGCTAAAATCATATGCATACATGTGTCTGTGTATATATATATATATACATATATATATATATACATACATATGTATATATATATATATATATATATTAGAGAGAGAGAGAGAGAGAGAGCAACAAAGAACAAACCCCAAACAAATATGTTGTAACATGTTATGTTCTAGTGTAGGGGTATTTCTGGCATTTCCTCCTCTATTTGTTATAAGCTGTCGCCCTAAGTATAAAAACTAACTTAGGTGCCGCCAGCCACATCTTTTGAATAAGAACTTCTTCTTCTCTTCTCCTTCTCTTTTTCTTCTCTCTTCCTTCTCTCTTTTCTTCTTCTATTTTATTTTTTCTTCTGCTGGACTACATGGTATCAGAGAGCTGATCTGGGCCTAATCTTATCAGATCGAGTTCTCCATCTGAAACTCTGTTTTTCGATTGGAAGAGGAAGAGAAAACTCATTCGGACTGACCTAGCCTTTTAGTCTTCCTATTTTTTTTTTCTCTCTTGGTCATTGCACCAAGAAGAGGCTTTGTGGTGATTGTGGTGACAACCAAATGCAGTGAGCAGTATTTCTAGGGTTTGCACCTAGTTTTTTATGGACTGTGGGTTGTGGAATCACTACTGTACTCCAGGTATGTACTGTTACATTCACATTTAAGTGTGTGACTACTGTGAATGTCACAGTTTGGGGTTGTAGGAGCTGGTTGTCTCCTTTCCTATAAGCTGAAGTGTTTTTCAGCTAGGGTTTTACTGACCTACAGTCCAACTGAACCTGTTTTTGGAGCCATTTTTAAATTACAGGTGGTGGAGGTACTGCTGCCCTCCTTGGTTAGTGTGCTGCTCTCTGTTTGGGTGGTTGGTTTGCCTACTATATGTACCAATAACAGTGCTGTAGAAGTACATAACTTCTTTATCAGTTAATTCTTGGAAAATCAAGAGTAAAACATTGGGTAAAAAGGCTACTGAGGATTCAACAACCTCTGGTATTACATCCCCTCAATGTAACCTTAATGGGGGGATGGACAGCATGAATTTCTCTATGACTATTACCCCCTTTGATGGCCTAAATTATCTGGAATGGTCCAAAGGCATTAAACCTAGGGGGAAAGCTGGTTAAATAAGTGGAAAGATTAAAGAACCAAAATCTGGTTCAACTGAATATGATAGATGGGACCAAGAAAACAGTATGGTTATGTCATGGCTTTTAGGTTCCATGATGTCTCATGTAAAGAAAAACTTCATATGGACTGATACAGCTTGTGATATTTGGAAACAAGCCAAGGCAACCTACTCTGAACGAAGGCATTTTGCCAAGATTTACCAGGTCCAAGCAAAATCTGAAGGGATGAGAGATACATCATATATGGATGGCCGAACCCTGCAGGAAGGTTGGGCGAAATTTCAAAAATTTCTCTCTCCCATGTGAGAATTGCATTCCCTATTTTAGAAAACTGCATTTTTAAGGATCAATCTTGAAACCAAGCCGGACCAGATCTGAAACCAAAAGGGAGAGGGATATACCTGATACGGAGTAACAGTAACCCCCAACGAAGATGTTCACGCACAAGGAGAAGACCAAAGACTGCTTCCACCGAAGATGACACGGTGTGAGGTGAAGCAGAATCAGCATGACGACTCTTCAACAAGAATATGATGGAGGGCTGGTGAGCATGACTTCAGATTGCCTCTTCTAGCGAAAGGCAATATCAAGAACCGTTCTTGATCACTC
This sequence comes from Nelumbo nucifera, assembly GCF_000365185.1. The sequence continues at coordinate 4,657,828 of NW_010729079.1, forward strand.
CCACTGGTGGAGATCGAACTGGGTAGGGGCGGCAAGAGTGGGAAAGAAAAGAGCAGTCAAACTGTAATGTCTTCTCTCTGTGATCTGCAAACTTTGAACTCTGTTCTGTTGTTATGTCTTTGGAGGTTCGCCCTGCTCTTCTATTTATAGCCTTAAAGAGAGGATCTCCTAATCCCATTAGGAGTTTCCTAATCCAAATCTTTTATTTGGATCT
>NW_010729079.1:4670904-4681470 GCF_000365185.1 Nelumbo nucifera
AGTCTCATATATGTCCAGTTTAAGGGTATTACACAGAAACACACCATAATAACATGAATCAAATATGTACTTTATTCATTTACATTAAATGTCATAATGTACATCATTCTGATTGGAGCTAAGGGCATACACTGTCTAACAGAATCGTCTACTTGTAAGCAAGGAGACCATAGCCTATCTACATACTATTCATCCCTTACCTCTGTATGGAAGGAGCTGGACCATTATCAAACTATTGACTGGAAGGATGATGAGGATGCTAAAGCATACAAAAAACTTGTCTCCCAACAACGAGTGTTTGCTTTCTTGTTGGGGCTGAATCCTATTTATGAACCTCTTCAGGTACAGTTGTTAGGAAGTAGAGAACTTCCTTTGGTTCAGGAGGTATATGCCTTAGTTCAATCTGAAGAAAGCAGAAAAAAATCTTATGCATGTTTCTGAGGGGGAGCAACTAGTTGCTCTGGTTGCAAGAGGGGGTAACATTGGAATACAAAAGGGAGAATCAAGCAAAAATGGTGGCAAGGACAAGTTGTGGTGTACTCACTACCAAAAGCCTAGACACACTCGAGAGACCTGTTGGGAGCTAGTGGGGAATCCCAAGTGGGCAACCAAGAATCAAGACACATCAAAGAAGCCTCCTCAGAAGAAATTTACCTCTACAAATCTGGTTGCACAAGATTACCAATCTAATAATCAGACCACTGGTACTTCCCAAGAGCATCCTGGTGGTTCTGACCCTAAGGAAGACATCATTAATTCTTTCAGAGATCATTTGGAACTATACGGTAGGACTCTTGGACAGATGGATAGGTCGGCTCTTATGGTTTGATGCCCCTAAGTCAATGATCCAAGGTGACTCAGGAATAGAGGTACACACATGAAATGTAGAAGCACCCTTTACCTGATGTAGAAGCAAAGATGACCCATTATCTGTGTTTGTCACTAGATTGCAATGTCAAACATGTCAATTGAGCAAGCATTGTAGAACAACTTTTCCATCAAATAATAAAAGATCTATTTTGCCTATCCATGTTTTTTCTGATGTTTGGAGCCCTATGAACATACCTACTAAGGGTGGGAACAAGTATTTTATCAACTTCATTGATGATTACTCTACATACACTTGGATATATCCTATGTGTTCCAGAGAAGAAGTACCCAAAATTGTGAAAGATGTCCACCGCATGATCTTTACTCAATTTCATGTTGAAGTTCAAAATTTCCAACCGGATAATGCAAAGGAATACTTTCATCATGACTTAGCTGATTTTTTTTCATCTCACGGATCTCTTCATAGAAGCTCGTATGCCAGAACACCATAACAGAATGGTGTTACTAAAAGGAAGAATTGACATCTTCTTGAAGTTGCTCGTAGTATGATGCTACACATGAATAATCCAAAACGGTTTTGGATTGATGCTGTGATGGCCGCGGCTTATGGTATCAACTGTATGCCATCACGTATCTTGCAATACAAGGCCCCACATCAACTTCTCTTTCCTCAATCTCCTTTATTTTCTATTCCTCTACGTGTGTTTGGTTGTAAGTGCTTTGTTCATGACCTGTCTCCAAACCGGGGTAAGTTGGACCCCAAGTCTATTCCATGTGTTTTTTGGGGTTATCCATCTTTCAGAAGGGCTACAAATGCTTTAATCCTGTCACACATAAGTACTTTGTATCGATGGATGTGTCCTTTTTTGAATCCGAACCCTTCTTCCAAGCCTCTCCTCAAGGGGAGAGTAGTGTGGAGGAGGGGCAAGTTCCACAAGTTTCTCTCCCTTCTATTCCTAACTCCTCTCCTTTTCGTGTTTTCGTGAGGTGTCGTAAGGGACAACTGAATTCAAAGGATGTGGAGCAGCTAGAGGCTATACATCCGGCATCATCAGATTCCTTTAAGGCAAATCCAGGTATACTTGTTCCCCTTGACATTACTACCTATTGCTATTGATGATTCTACCAATGATCTTGATGTCCCAATTACTCATAGGAAGGGTGTTAGATCATGTACTACTAAGCATTCTATTACCCACTTCTTGTCCTATGAAAATATCTCACCCTCATTTCGTGCTTTTCTAACTACCATTGATTGTGTTTCCATTCCCAAAAGTGTTGCAGAAGCCTTATTTATACCTGAATGGACAGATGCAATGAAGGAAGAAATTTTTGCTCTACACAAAAACAACACCTAGGAGTTGGTGGATCTTCCTAAACGCAAAGAGCCAGTGGGGTGCAAGTGGGTATTCACTGTAAAGCACAAAGCAAATCGGTCAATTGAGAGGTATAAGGCCAAGTTAGTTGCAAAAGGATATACATAGGTGTATGGGGTTGATTTTGTAGAAACATTTGCCCTAGTTGCTAAAATGAACACTATTCGGATTATACTATCCTTGGCCATTAGCTTCGATTGGGAACTTCACCAACTGGACATTAAAATTTCTTTCTTGAACGGGGATCTAGAAGAAGAAGTATTCCTGGGTGTGTAGCACAAAGGTGTGAAGGGAGAGTTGGCAAATTAAAAAAAAAAAGGTCTTTATATGGTTTAAAACAATCCCCGAGGGCTTTGGTTCAGTAGATTTCACTTGGCTCTTCAACAAATTGGGTTCAAGCAGTGCCAGTCTGACCATACTTTATTTATCGAAAGGAACCAAAAGGATGTTGTGGTCTTGATTGTGTATGTTGATGACCTTGTAATTACGGGGAATTGGGACTCTGAGATTCAGAGAGTTAAAGAATCCCTTGTTGTGCAGTTTGAGGTGAAAGATCTGGGACAGCTACGTTATTTCCTTGGTATTGAAGCTGCCTGCTCTCAAAAGGGCATCTTCATTTCTCAAAGTAAATATATCCTAGATCTCTTACAAGACACAGGAAAGTTGAGAGCAAAGCCTGCAGATTCCCCTATTGATGAAAACTATAGTCTTGGTGATTGTACTGGAGAACCAGTGACAGATGTTAAGAAGTTTCAAAGATTGGTAGGAAGACTTCCCTACCTATCAATGACTTGGACAGATATAATTTATGCTATTGGTGTCCTTAGTTTATGCATGCGCCAACAACCTCCCATTTAGGGGCAACTGAGAGAGTGCTCAGATATCTAAAGAAATATCCAAGAACTGGGTTATTATTCAAGATTTTTTTTTATCAATAATAGTGAATTTTATTAAAGTATTGAAAATTACAAAGCAAAGGAGCTAAACAATCTTAACTCCCGTATACAACCAATGTACACCCAAAATGTAAAGCAATTACAACACAGCCCAAAACATAGAGTTTCTGTTCACCCCTTGCCTAGCTAGACCATCTGCCAATGAATTTGCACTTCTCTTTACCCATGTACATTGAATTTCAATGTCCTTAGTCAGCCATTTAAATTTCCTCTTTTCATTGCTATAATTCCAAAGCCTAGAGTTGTCCTCTTTTAGCCAGCTCACCACAATTTCAGAATCTCCTTCTATGATCAATTTATTAATATTCATGTCCTTGACCCTTTGTACCCCTTCAAGGGCTACTAGTATCTCAGCCCTCAAAGAATCTCCCACTCCAATTGGAGGTCTACACAAATGCAGATTGGGCCAAAGTAATTGATGATAGAAAGTCAACTAGTGGATATTGTACCTTTGTTGGTGGAAATTTGGTCACTTGGAGGAGCAAACAACAAAGTGTAATGGCCAGATCTAGTGCTGAGGCCAAGTATAGGGCCATGGCGCATGGAGTTGCTGAAGTGTTTTGAGTAAAGAATTTAAATTGGAGAGTTGGGCTTCTTTGTTGATGGTCCAATGTCTCTCTACTGTGACAACAAAACTGCCATTAATATTGCGACCAACCTAGTTCTTCATGACAGGACCAAGCATATTGAAGTTGACAAGTATTTCATAAGGGAAAAACTTGAAAAGGGAGAAGTTTGTACCCCTTACATCAGTTCCAAGGGACAATTAGCTGATGTCCTTATAAAGGGTCTTCACTATTTGCGGCATAATGAGTTGTGTGACAAGTTGGGCATGATTGACATATATGCTCCAACTTGAGGGGGAGTGTTGTAACATGTTCTGTACTAGCGTAGGTGTATTTTTGGCATTTCCTCCTCTATTTGTTATAAGTTGTCACCCCAAGTATAAATACTAACCTAGGTGCCGCCAGCCACATATCTTTTAAATGGACTCAAGTTTAAGATGTGTTTTTCATAACAAATGTTTTGCATGTTGCAAGAAAAAATAAATCATTAGAGACAAACAGGAAGAAACAGGGAATACAACTAATGTGCCAAAATATAGAACCCTAAGAATGTTAGAAAAATTGACTTTTGACCCATTACAAATTTTGACATACAATTTTAAAAAGGAAATAACTTCTAAATACAAATACCTACTAAAATAAATCCTAAAACTACTATTGCTCTAACTCAAAACTCAAAATTGAAAAATAGAAACTGTGACAGAGGCATCAATTTCCTGTAAATCAGTAATAACTATTGATGCCCAAATAGCACCATCTTAGTCTTGTTGATGAGTAAGTGAATGACCTATCTAGTAGCACCCAAATCTAGACAAATGGGAATTTTCCACAAATTTAGACTGTAAGTCAAGTAATATAACTTGAGACAGTTTTCTCTCCACTTTGAAGTTAGACCCAAGTAACTTGCAAAAAATTTTGAATATCATCTCCTCTATGTCACCTCAGCACGGTTCTTAAAAGTGTATCTGAAATTGATTACAGAAAGATACCTGCAAGTCATTATCTTTGCACCAACGTGAATCATAGTCAACTCGATGCCAACTCTCATAAATTTGGAGTAACTGAATGTGATCACCCCATCCAGAACCATCTGGCAAGTCCAAAGGAGTGGGTTTTCTTTTCTTCTCAGTACCTTTACTGCAAGTGGAGCATATGGCGTAAGGTTTCAACATAACCTAAGCATGTCAAAAACAGATGAGCATATAAAACTTGGTAAATAAAATCAGATAATGGATGGTAACTACAAGATCATGTTATCAGTTAAATAAGGATAAGATAATTAAACCATCTCTGGAAGGAAATGAAAATAAAGTCCAGCACATCCTGATCCTGGATTGAAGACTTCATTTCCATATAGTAAAATTTATGGAGATAATGAAATAAAGTAATTTATTTATATAATGTGCTTCCTGAAAATATACCATCTGTTAAAGATATTGATAAAATATTATTCCCTAGTGATAGAAACTTGTGAACAAGGTAGCACATATAACTTCAATTTCAAATTCCAAGTTGATTAGTCCTACTTTACCGTTATTCTGCAAATAGTCGAAGTTAGGGGATAGGATTTCAGCAGTGAAAAATATTTTCTCCTAGTGAATACATAAAGATGAAACCAACTTATCAATAATGAAATACAACAATATAAAATAAGTTTAACCTTCGACCAGGAAGCAATGTGGTTTCTGCAGATAACATGGCAGCAACAGTCAAAGCCTCAGACAGACATCCTAATTCATTTGCCTCTAACAATGTTCTTGAAAGTGAAGGTTCTAATGGGAGCTCTGCACAAGATTCAGTAACAATGCCAAGGCTCAGAGAAAAGAAAAGGTTATATATCTAAAGAAAATTGTAACACCACGTATTAATTAAATTTAATATTCAAACTGCATTGCAGATCTATTTCAAGTAAGAATATAGATATAGACATTCAGTGGAAAGAGCATAATTTCCAGAGTTTAGTGACTAGTGACAACAAAAGCAGCAAGCAAGAAAGCTCAAAATAACCCCCAGGGCATGATAGGCGAAAATTGGCTAGAAAAACAATTATGAAGTGACATTTTGACTGCCCAAAGATTGTAAAATGAATGAGAAGATTATGATCCAAATGATTTCATAAATACATGGGAGCTCTGATTTTTCTAGTTACTTTATGGGCACAATAATGCAGTCTCAATAATTTTATTTTATTTTTATTTTTGGATCCGCAAGAGTAATCAATAATTTTATTCATTTCTCCAAGCCCCCCCCCCCCTGGAATTTGTTTGCTAAACAATGGTTCAGTGGTTAGTAGTCAGTACTCAGTAGCTAGAATGATGAAGGCTGGATTCAATCCTAGCTGGTTCCAACCCCCTAAGACTTTATCAACTTAGTTAGTTTGCTCCTTGCAGAGGATATTATTGAAATAATGTTTTTTCTTGCGTTTTGTACCTTACACAGAGGTACGAAAAGAGTTTCAAAGGGGAGTCTCTTTCTGGTTGTTATTTGCATTTTATGGGAGGAGAGGAATCCTAATGCTTTCCCATATTGTATTCATCCCATTCAATGTGCGAGGTGACAAGTATCAAACTTCCTTAGGTTTCCATTATTTATGTATTTAGAACAACACATTAGAAAAGCAATGAATTTAAAGGAATACCAACAAACTTGATTTTTTTTTTGATAATTACCAACAAACTTGATTATGAGATTGTTTCTCATATCCTTGGTTATCTTTGTCAGAGTCAGATAATGAGACTGAGAAAAGAAGAAGACAATTGTTGGGTGTGTCAAAAGTGGCAGTCGACACCCAGGTAAGAGTATTTATATTATAATAGTGAAAGGACCATTATGTCCTCAATATACAAATAATGTACAAAAGAATAAGAAATAATCTAATGTACAAGAAAGCATAAAAAGACAAAATAACCCTTTGGCGCTCATTGTCTCTACAATCTTACCATTGATTGGGTGATTGAGTCACCTTTATGTCTGTGGTGTTCATCCAATTATTTCGTTGGGGCATGTTTCTTCATGTCTAATATGTAATATCTCATTCAATTGGAAACCAAACTAAGCTACTGAGCTAGCCAATGATCTAGCCTAGTGAAGAGAAATGTGGACACAAAGATTTTTCCCAGCCCTTCATTGTCAATAAAGCAGGTTATTTAATGTATATGTTTTTTTCTGGGCTATGGTTGTGGGAAGCCTTTTTCTCTTGGTAAGACAGCAATAGCTGTAAATGTTGCATATGCAGCATAATCTTGGAAATCAAGAATTATCAATTATGTACATATAACCCAAATGAGGATGACGATATAAATGAGCAAATATAGGAAGAACAAAATCACAAAACCATGCATTCAACAGAAGGAATATATATGAGAGGAAAATAAGTAAGACCAAATTGAGAAGATTTTTTTCATGGTAGTCAACTGAAATGCTTTTGTTCCTTAAATGAGGTCAGTCTGTCAGTTTAGTCCCCCTCCAGATATCACTAATTGTGAATATTGATGGATCCAGCCACAGCAACAGTTGCCCATTGGCATCATTATGGAGAAGGGTGCTTCTGATTAGGCTTCTTCTGATTCAGTTTCAGTTTTATATAGCCACTGTACTAATATTATAGTTGTAGCATGGTGATAGCAAACAACATGGGATACTTCAACAAAGATGATTTTGTTCATAAGCAACGACTGACCATTGACATCTTTCTTTTTTTTTTGTCTTTGAAGAATAAAGAGAAAATTTCATAAATAGACGAAAGGAGTACAAAAGATATCACCTGAGAGAGAGACTAATATATCCCAGAAATCTCACACACAATTCACAGGCACTCAGTGAAAATACACAGCTCAAATGAAAAGAAACTTGTATTCATTCAATGGAGAGTAATAACAGTGGTCGGTTCTTCGAGAGACCGCCGGCTCTCCCAAAACACTCAAAATGTTTCTCACCGCACCCCCCTTCCCCCTATCCAGAAATTCCCATATATTATTCCCTCCTGACATCCTAACTAACTCCCTCCAGAAATATTCCCTCCTGACATCCTAACTAATTCCCTCCAGAAATATTCCCTCTTGATATCATAACTAACTCCCTCCAGCCATGCCCAGCTGGCATATCTACACATTTCCCTCAACCGACTGCCGACCTGGCTTGCACTGCCCTTTCCCTCTCCTGGCATACGTGAGGATAATTGGGGGCTTATCAGAGACACAATCACTGGATTCACTAAACAACTTCATCATCCTCCTAATAACATCAAGACTACAACCGACTCAACGAGCATCCAGCCACAATAGACCAGACTCATGCGTAGATCAAAAAAATCCACCAACCGGAGACCTGATAAAAAACCAAGCCACACCTTGCAAAAAAAACTACCCTCAATCCTCTTCCACAAACCCATCCTCCTGGCTTGAATCATCCTCGTCCCAAATCTCACCTCCTTCCCCAAAAACTTTTATTTAACTTTTCTTCTCTCCTCCTTTCAAATTCCTCAAAAGCCCTCCTAAACCAACATAGTTAATAAAACAGAAACTCTTTTATTTGACCATTGACATCATTGTGGAGAAGGATGCAAAATTAAAGGCTCTAAAACGACATAGTTAATAAAAAACAGTGATCAAGGTAATTCCAAGAATTTAAAGCCATTATTCAAAAAGTGTTAAAATTTAAAAAGCAATAAAGTCACGCTTTGATTGAAGATTATGGCCCTAGATTTAAAAAAAAAAAGGAAAGGAAAGCCAAAGTGACTCATTTAACCAATCTTAGATAATGAAAATGAAATCCTTAAGATAACGAGGATATGATACATAAAACCCATGATGCTTTGAAAATCATACCAGAAAATAATAACATTCCGCTATAAGTATATAGCAACACTAAAAAAATATTGGTGGGAAGCTAAGCCATTACCAGCCATTTTTCGCCCAATTTGTGTAACTAAACCATTTTCATCTATAGAATCAATAAGATATAATTGTTTTAAAGCATCTTCCAGTGACTCACCTGCAGTAATGGTCAATATTAAGGACTGCTTAGTAACAATGACAGAGAGAAATAGGAGCATACTGAAAGCAAAGAGAAACATTATAGATAGGGATGGCAATTTTCCCCGTCCCCGTCAGTACACAGCTTCCTCGACCCAATGGGATTAGGGATGGAAATTACCTTGATGGGGACAGGGATTGATAGTGATACCCAACCAGGGATGGGGACGGGGATGGGGAGTGAATTCCCCACCCCACCTCGACTCCATTATATATTAAAGATATACATATATATATATAACAATATTTATATTATTTATATCAAATATATACATATATATTTTCTAAATCTATTTATATTAAATATATACATATATAAAAATATTTATATTATTTATATCAAAATATTTTTATATTTAAAAAATCCTTATTTTAAGCAAATCTATTTTCTAAAAAAATAATTTAAAACTTTGGGGATTTGGATCCTCAATGGGGAACCCATTTTCATTGGGGATCAGGGATGGATGATCACTTTTATCCCCAACGGGGATCGGGGTTGGGGACGGGGATTTATTTCAAAGTCGGGGTCAGGGATGGGGAGTATGTTCCCTGCCTCGTTGCCATTCCTAATTACAGACAACATATGATTCAAATAAAGCATGCTAGTTACTTAGAAATAAAAAGTCAAGAGAAAGAAAACAAAGATTTGTTCTTACGTGAAGGAGGGTCAAGAAAATCAAATTTGAGAATATCCATGTCAGGGAGGTCTAATGATTTCAAATAAAGGACACTTCCAGCAAGAGAAGACCGCTGTATTTCGGGGACTGTCACATCTAGAAAGTCATCATGGTAAACTATGGAAGGATAAAGCCGGTAACACTTTCCACGGCATGTTCTTCCAGCTCGTCCTGCACGCTGATTGGCTTGAACTCTGCACTTATACATACATAAATTAGTAACTTTATAATAATAAGAAAATGTAGTACTTTCAAGAACATATTACTGGTGACAAGTGGACGACTGGTCATGAAAAAACAACAATACTAAAGTCTATATAAGACTATATTGGAGTCTTTCAAGAGGCGGAGTACCAGGAACCATATTTTCTGGGGAATACAGAAGTCTCTTATAACATTTTATACTCTTCTAAACTTTTAAACTGTTTGCACTGTATTCTCTCCATCCTTTCAGATGCTGAGAAGTTTCCATTTTTAATTAATACAATTCTAGGTTATAGATTAAAAAAATGTTTTGTAGATTTCCTCAGTTAGTGATGAATGAAATTGAGTAAAGGTTTAGTTTGAAATTTCTTCTTCTAGATACCAGTTGTGCACAATTTATCCGCCCATATCTAACTAACTTCTCTATTTTTCTTCTCCTTTTCCTATCAAATCATCCTTCACTTAGTTTTATCCAATGTTCGCTAAGTATGTGGAAAACATTCCAAGAAATAGGTGTTTACAGGTGAATAGCATGTCAAAAAAAATCATTCCACAGTGACACAGCTATAAATAATACTTAGTTACATAAATAATTTGGTAGTAGTAAAAATAGGTAAATCAAAGAACGGACTTCTCATTGGATGTCACCTTTCTCATGACACCCTGTATATGGATGCCAATGGCAAAAGTTTTTCTGTAAACTTCAGCTCAGAGCACCATCAAACTACAATAAGTACTGTGCCAAGTGACATGTGTCATCATGGAATCCAATTCTTCTCATAGTTAAAACTTTTCCCATCCTATCTCTTGACAGTATGGCCGGCCAAAAATAAGAGGAAGAGAAGAGAAGAGAAGAGGAGAAGAAGAAAAGAGAAGAGAGGAGGGAAGAAAGAAGGGTTTTGCAATGTAACAGTGCTGGCGGC
>NW_010729079.1:4692739-4709601 GCF_000365185.1 Nelumbo nucifera
CCCAGGTTCTGCTAGTCTGTTCGATCTGTTCTCTCAGTAAGGTTGTTCGATCTGCTCTCTTTAATCAGTATTCCCGCTCTGATACCATCTTGACAGTAAGGCCGGCCAGAAATAAGAGGAAGAGAAGAGAAGAGAAGAGGAGAAGAAGAAAAGAGAAGAAAGGAGGGAAGAAAGAAGGGTTTTGCAATGTAACAGTGCTGGCGGCGACAGCCTTTATTTTAATATATATAGGGCGGCAGAAATAACAAGGGAAAAGACCCTTGTGCCCCTGAGTACAATAACAGACATAACAAAAATAAAAAACGAAATAAAAAAACACTTTAATTAGCCAAACAGGCCCTAACATCAGCAACTAAATTATTTCTTCCTCTTCTAATTACATACCTTTTCTAGCCTAATGCCATCCAGAATTTTTTGCATTAAACATCTATTACATCATTTTAATTCTCAGTTTACAAATCTGAAATGCCTCCATTGTCTCTACAACCATATATACCCTCTCTATGAATCCATTATCAGACCTTAAATTTTCTCACTCATAAATCAGCCTCTTCAACCCACCCATCCAACATCAATCCCTTTTCCATCAAGGAGCTTGTGGAGAGTTTGGAACACATTGAACCAAAGCAGATGGCCAGATTCGAAGTATGGCCAGATTCGAAGGAAAGAAACAGCCATATCTTCAATAAATCCCAATCAAGAGGATGCAATTTGATAAGAATCATTGAACCAATGTACACTTGGATCTTGATAAAAAGGACATATATTGTGTGATCATGTGTTTTGACTTTTAAGCTACATTCTTCTTGTTTTGTATTTTTATGGTGAGTCAATTGAAATCTTTATCTGTAGTAACTTGTTGTACAGGACTATATGGATCATACTTGAACACATTGAACTTTATTCCAATGATTAATAAAATAGACTGCTGTACCTTACTGAAAAGGAGAATGCCTTTCACACAGGAAAAAAAGCTTTAAATGAAAACAGAATAAATGAGAAAATCATTCAAACGTTGACATCATAATAGAAGCAATAAGGATAATAACATAGAGAGTTAAGAACAATGTCTGTTGGAGCATCAACCTAAATGTCAATGAAATTGCTTACTTGCTGATTTGGACTACATCAAGGGAATACATGCCGGTTGATGGGTTATATTGGCGTTGCTTCACATATCCAGAATCAATAACATACCTATCATATTTGAAAAAGCAAAATTAATAACTTGGATTGAGCATGATCAACAGGTGAAATTTTTTTGGAAGGTCATAGGTCAAATATTAAGGCATAAAAAAACTAGAAAAGTATCTAACTTAACAGGAAATTAGATGGTGAACAAAGCAGATGGCACTCCGTACTTGTATATAATAAACTTTTCTTTTGAAGAGGAAAAAGGTTTCAAAGGACTCTAAATTCATTAGAACAAGAACTTGTTTCATTCCAATATGTTACATCATCATTGAATTGCACAGGCTTCATTTATAACACGGGAAAAAGGTTTGAAAGGATATGACATGTCAAAAGAAATAAGCAGTATTAGTCCAAAATATGCCACATTGGCATTATTGTGAAAACTCCTCCTTTGGGTAAGAGAATACTTGAGTAAAATGAGAAGAGGAAAAGAAGCTAGAAATGCCACTTTACATATTAGAATTGTTGTTTGATACCCATCTACCACTTTGACCCACAAATCACCATTGTCAGGGACAGTTATGTGAATATGCTTACAATTTTTGGATGTAACCATGAGGAAATTTTGTTATAAGAAAATTTTATTTATACCATTAGAACAAAAACAAGACACAACAGAAAATCAGAACGCTGGGAGGAAATTTTTTATAAGTAACAAACAATAATCAACAAGAACACACAACAGAAAAATTACATCAGCAGCCAATTCACTAATTGCAACACAGAATATCCCCATGAACATCAGAACATCACCATGAACATTGACTAAGACCACATTGAAACACCATGAACAATAGAGTTCTAAAGTTGTAGAGAAGTTGGAACATTGATGTGAACATCAGAATGACATGAAAATCAAAATCGACTAAGAGTTGCAGAGAGGGAGGGAAAACGGGAGAGAAGAGATAGAAGGAAGATTATCGAAAGTGACAAAAGAGTTTGGATTATCAATAAATGAGATGTTCGCACTTTGCAGACTTTTGCAGTAACTTTTTTGATACCCATGGGGCACTTGTAACTAATATTATATATGTGTGTTGTTTAATTAATATATGTTATATTAATTAATATATATTATATTTATATCCTAATCAAATTTGAATATTTATAGAATTGAATCAGCATACATTCAAATTTGACCATTAAATTAATTGGATTATCCAAATTCGATTCAGTTATATCGGATCTCGAAGTCGAAATCGGATAACCAAATTCCATTTACACCCCTACTTATGGTGAGTGTGGATTGAAAATGTGGTAAAATCATAGTTTGAAAATTTTCTAGAAAAATTCAAATAACCTTACAACCTACAATACAATACACAAATTAATTCAATTCAACTCTATGATTTATTATTATTTTATAGTCTCTCTGCATTTTATTACATGACTACAATTTCTACAAAATTGCTCAAAAGAAGGTGAATCAGAAACATTTTTTATGAGAAGAAACCATATAAACTAACTTGTAATTAAGTAGAAGAAAAAGAAGAACGAATCCTCACACAACACCATCCACAGTCAAGGAAGTCTCTGCAATGTTTGTGGCAACAATAAAACGCCTACAATTTGGAGGTGCTGGAGAGAATACACGTACCTAGGACCAAAATAAACAAAGCACAATCAACATAAAAAATAATTATGAAACCTAATAGCTTCTAAGGTCATTACAGTGGCATATTATTGTGTTAAAATCAAAACTCCAAGTTGGTTGTACAGAAATAACTGGGTTTTATCCAGACAAATCAATATAATGAAGAAAAAAAAAGAAGGGACCCAGAAAAGAGAAACCACTTTGTCCAAAAAATGCCAATGGATAGGTCCATATCAAGTCCACCTCCCAAGACCCCAGATGGTTGGGACCAACATTGGGTAATAACCTCTTTTTATGTAGTGCTTTCTGTACCCAATTCATAACCTGATAATATATTTTGAACCAAGACTGAAGCAATAAGCAGAAATTCACTTGACCAATTGCAGTAGATGACAAATGCCATTTCAGAAATAAAACCAAAGAAAGCAAATGAAGAAAGAAATGGAACTTCGTCATATATATATATATATATATATATATATATTGATTTGTAGTCAAAGAAGTTTAATTACAAACAAAAAAGATAAAACCCCAATTACACAAAGAGACTAAGGCTGCTCTCCCAAAATATTAGAAAATTCAAAGAGAACAATAATAAACACTCAAGACTTCATAGAACCTGTTGGACTCTTTTAGCACTAACACCTAAACAGCAAAAAAAAAATACTAAAATCCACAATCCTGAGAACCGTTCTGGTTAATAACCAGTAACTTCATATTTCTTTTCTTCCAGATACAGTTAGGAACAAAGATCAAGCTCGAAACCCAATCCCAGCTCGGCTGGTCATGACCAACCATCTCTTTTGTGACCAATGCTAATAGCCTCTTCACTCAACCCCCCCCCCCCCCCCCCCCCCCGTCTTTCAATTAGTGTTATGCATCTTCGTTCTTCTTAATATAATACATCTTTCATAAAAATAAAGAAACAAAAATAAAAAATTAAAAAAAAAGATGAGATCCTCCTTCCTCTTCTCATGTCCCAATCCACATCAGTGCTATTGATGCGTGCACGGAAGCAAGGAAAGAACCATAATAGAGAGAAATCAATTTTCTCCCAAGTCCCAATTCCTCATCCAATGAAATTTCATAGTTTTTGGTGTTTTTGATTTTGGTATCTTTGAGTCTTCAAATTTGTTTTCTAGTTTATTGGTAACCATCTAGAAATTTATTGTTGCTGATAAATCAAAATTACTATTTACAGTAATTGTCAAACATGCTATTTCTAATAATTCTCTAATTATTATTCATAGGAAATTTGTGATTTACTATTTTAAGTAATGTCTGCTGTCTTTACAATATAAGCTAGTTTTAGTAGGATTAATAATGGGTATTCAGACTCGTTTAGGAGTTAGAGTCCTTATTTGAGTGTCCCTATAGGTTACTGATGTAATCTTGGTTATGTGCCACAAGGGCACTTTTGTCTTTTCATCTTTCTCTATTATTGTATGGTCACCCTAACATATAAATAGGACTGGCACCGCCAGCCAAGTTTATTTTTTTCTTTGGACTCCAATCTTCTCTTCTCCTTCCTTCACCGTTCTTTTCTGATCGAAATCATGGTATCAGAGAGGGACAGTGCTCTGTAAAAGTATTCTTATCTGATTGAAACTATTCCAATCACATATCTGGACTGTGAATGAAGAAGACAAGTTCGACCTTGCCCTGAGAACTGTTCAGTTGATCCTGTTCCATTATCTTTAAACAGAAACTTGGAAAAAACACTTTCAGAGAGCAGCAGATGATTGATTGAGGTCTTCTTAGAGGTCGGTGGTTGTTTTTCTTCTTCTCTTCCATTCTTCTCTGGACTGTAACTTCCAGAAGTCAGTCGAACTGATCAGAAACATAGACTGAAGTGTTCTTATTATTGGTTCTTGGTACTGTCACCAAGAACATACTAAAATCTGCCTTAGCTGAATGGTGTAAGCCTGTTGAGTTGCTTCCTGTGGGTCGGTGATCCAAATCTATGTGGGTGAAGAACCTGTGTAGGTCATGTGTGACCTGGTTTAGATGGAAAGGTACAACAGAATAGCTGTAGATGTTATGTGTGGCTTAAACTAGCCTTGTGAGGTCGGTTAGACCTGTGAATATTATGTGGCTTAACCTAGCCCTCGTGAGGTCGGTTAGACCTGTGAACCTGTGAAAGCAGGCACTGTGTTACTGTGTTTACAGTTTTTTTAAACCTTACAGTGAGGGCTGTGTGTTTTTTGAGTGCGTGGACTGCGGGAGAAGAGTTGTAGGTCTGAAACTTCTGATAGCAGCCTCTGTTATGGCCTCTGAGGACTGCAACTTCTAGAACCTCTTTCACTCCAGGAGGAATGAACAGTAGTCATGACTCTATGAGTTTTCCAACAATTATTACTCCCTTAGATGGTAGAAATTATATGACATGATCTAAGGAGATGCAGCTGTACATCACAGCCCGAGGTAAGGCGGGGTATATCAATGGAAAAGTGAAGGAGCCTAGGGCTGGTACTGCTGAATATGATAAGTGGGACTAGGAGAACTGTGTGATTATGTCATGGCTTTTGATTACTATGCTACCATCGGTTAAGCAGAATTTTATGTGGGCTGAGACAGCCAAGGAAATATGGGAACAAGCAAGGTCAACTTACTCCAAGCAGAGACACTATGCTAGAATCTATCAATTGCAAGTTGAGTCTGCAACATGTAAACAAGGGGAAAGAAGCTTATCCACCTACCATTCTGCCCTCACATCTATTTGGAAAGAGTTGGATTACTATCAAAACATTGATTGGGAGAGTGAGAAGGATGCCAAAGCTTACAAACAGTTAGTTTCACAGCAGCGAGTGTTTGCTTTTTTGTTGGGGCTTAATCCCATGTATAAACCCATTCGAGTTCAGGTTTTGGGCAGCAAGGATCTTCCATTTGTCCAATAGGTGTATGCACTAGTTCAATCTGAGGAAAGTAGAAAATCTGCCATGAATCCCCTTGAGGGGGAGACCATTGCTTTAGCCGTAAGAGGTAATACCAATTCAGCAAGAAAGGGAGATGGTCAGAAAAGGGTTGATGATAAAGATAAATTATGGTGCACTCATTGTTAGAAATCCCAACACACACGGGAGACATGTTGGGAATTGCATGGAAAGCCAAAGTGGGCACAAGACCCAAGTAAAAAATCAGCACAAGAACAAAAAAGAAACCAAATCAGAAGTTCACCTCGGCTAACTTGGCCTCTCATGAGCCACAGAGTGGATGTACTGTTGTGAACTCCCAGGATTGCCCCCCTAGTTCTGATCTCAAGGATAATATTATCAATGCCTTTTGTGACCATTTGGAGAAATATGGTAGGGCTCTCACACAAGATGATTTTGGACCAACTCCTTCAACCTCTTTTGCTTCTTCCTTAGGTAACTTAGCTTTTGCATTCCATGTGTCTACTGATACCTCCGAATCTCCATGGATTATTGATTATGGTGCTTCCAATCACATGACTGGTAAGTCAACCTTTTTCTAATCATACACCCTTCTTTCTGGCAAAGATAAAGTGAAGTTAGTTGATGGATCCTTCTCCTCCATTGCTAGTTGAGGATCTATATCTTTTTCCATTTGGCCTACCTCTATCAAATGTTTTACATGTTCCAAAGTTGCCTATTAATTTGTTATCTATTAGCAGCATTACACACTCTTTGAACTGCTCAATAACCTTTTTTCCTCAATCCTGTGTCTTTCAGGATTTGGCCTCTAGGAGGACGATTGGTAAAGGGAACATGGTGAATGGTCTCTATGTGCTGGAGAATAAAGTTGGTCTTGTAGCCTCTGAGTCTTTGAGTCAGTCAAATAAGAGTCAAGTTACTTTGTGACACAATCATTTGAGTCATATGTCCTTTGAGTCTTTGAAGTACTTGTTTCCAAAATTGTTTAAGTCAGTGTCAGTAAATAATTTTCAGTATCAAGTGTGTCAGCTAAGCAAGCATTGTAGAACTTCATTTTCTTTACGTAATAAAAGATCAGAAGTTCCTTTTTCCATTATATATTCTGATGTTTGGGGACCTGTAAATATTTCAACGAAAAAATGACTACAAATATTTCATATCTTTCATTGATGACTTCTCTCGATATACGTGGGTTTACCCTATGCACTCTCGAGAAGAAGTCCCTAAACTTGTGAAAGCTTTTCAACATATAGTATACACACATTTTCAAACAGAGATTCAAATTTTCCAATCAAACAATGCTAAAGAATATTTTCATGGTGACCTCACAGATTTTTTTGAAACTTGTGGCTCTCTTCATCGTAGCTCTTGTGCCAGAACCCCTCAACAGAATGGGTTGCAGAGAGAAAAAATCGTCATCTTCTAGAGGTTGCTTGGGGTAGCTGATACACATGAATGTTCCCAAAAGGTTCTGGGTGGATGATGTTATGACTGCGGTTTATGTTATCAACCAGATGCCATCTCGTTTCTTGGAGTACATGTCCCCTCATCAATTCATCTTCCCTACAGCTCTATTGTTTCCTATACCTATGTGTGTCTTAGGGTGTAAGTGTTTTGTCCATGATTTGTCTCCTACCCGTGGTAAGTTGGATCCCAAAGCCATCGTTTGTGTTTTCCTTGGCTACCCTCTCTCCCAAAAGGGCTATCGTTGCTTTGATCCTATTTCCAAAAAGTACTTTGTATCCATGGATGTCTAGTGTCTCCTTCTTTAAAGATGTTCCTTTCTTTTCTGCTTCTCCTCAGGGGGAGAGTTCAAGTGAGGAGAAACAAAAACAGGTTTTGTTGCCTTCTCCTCCTAACCCTCCTCCATTTCGGGTCTTTCGTAGACAGCAGTACAAAAGCCAAGGCCGGGGTCAACAAAGTTCAATAGACACAGAGCATCCTGAAGCTGTGCAACCTAGCCATTGAACTCTCAAGGCTTGAATCCATCACCACATCCAGGTACTATTATTCTAGTTGATATTCCTAAACCCATTGATATTGACTCTTCCAAGTGTGATATGGATCTTCCTATTGCTAAGAGGAAGGGTGTCAGATCATGCACTACACACCACCCAATGGTTCATTCCTCATCCTATGAGAATGTTTCACCCTCTTTCTGTGCTTTCCTCTCTGCTATTGACAATGTTCCCCTTCCTAAGAGTGTTGCAAAAGCTTTACTTGTTCTTGAGTGGGCAGATGCAATGAAGGAGGAGATCAATGCCCTTCACAAAAATGGCACATGGGAGTTAGTAGATCTGCCTGAGGGAAAGGGACGTGGGGTGCAAATGGGTATTCTCTGTGAAACATAAGGCGGATGGCACAGTGGAGAAGTACAAGGCCCGGGCAGTTGTAAAAGGTTTTTTACAGATGTATGGAGTTGGTTTAATAGGTTCTACAAGGCAGTCCAACAGATGGGCTTTAAGCAGTGCTAGTCTGATTACACACTCTTTGTGAAGAGAGAACAAGGAAGAATGGCAACCTTGATTGTTTATGTCGATGATATTATTATCATTGGTGATTGGGACTCAGAGATGCAGAGATTGAAGAGATTCTTAGCCACTCAATTTGAAGTGAAGGATCTGGGGTCTTTACATTATTTCTTGGGATTGAAGTTGCCCGTTCTAATCAGGTATCTTCATCTCCTAGAGGAAATATATCCAGGATCTCTTGAAAGATACGGGGAAGCTTAGAGCAAAACCTATTGACACACCTATAGATGTAAACCACAGGTTGGGGACTGCAATGATGAGCCATAGCAGACACAAAGCAATCTCAAAGATTAGTGGGCAGACTTCTCTATCTATCTATGACAAGACTTGACATTGCATATGCAGTGGGAGTTCTTAGCCAGTTTATGCATGCTCCCAAGGCCACACACTTAGAGGCAGCAAACAGAGTTCTTAGATACCTGAAGAAATTCTCTGGGACAAGACTCCTATTGAAAAACATGAGCATATGAGAATTGACGTTTACGCCGATGCAAATTGGGTAGGTTTTGTGGACGATAGAAAATCCACTAATGGCTATTGTGCATTTGTTGGGGGAAATCTTGTTACTTGGATGAATAAGAAACATAGTGTGGTGGCCAGATCTAGTGCAGAAGCTGAATACAGGGCCATGTCTCATGGTGTGGCAGAACTACTATGGATAAAGAGTCTCTTGGGTGAATTGAGCTTTCCTCTCAGTGATCCTATGTCACTTTATAGTGACAATAAGGCTGCTATCAGCATTGCAGCCAATCCTGTTCTCCATGATAGAACCAAACACATAGAGGTTGACAAACACTTCATCAGGGAAAAATTGGAAAAAGGAGAAGCATGCACTCCCTACATCAGCTCTGAGGAACAACTTGCAAGCATCCTTACCAAAGGATTAAACTCCTTGGGACACTATAATCTTTGTGACAAGTTGGGGATGATTGATATCTACGCCCCAACTTGAGGGGGAGTGATGTAATCTTGGTTATGTGCCACAAGGGCACTTTTGTCTTTTTATCTTTCTTTATTATTGTATGGTCGCCCTAATGTATAAATAGAAGGACTGGCACTGCCAGCCAAGTTTTTTTCTTTGGACTCCAATCTTCTCTTCTCTCTTCTTCTCTTCTTCTCTTCTCCCTTCCTCTTCTCCTTCCTTCACCGTTCTTTTCTGATCAAAATCAGTTACCTATGGGTTTTAGTTTTATAGCAGTTAGAAGTTGTTGTGTATCAGTTTCATAATTGAAATTGGATTCTTCAAAGGGAGACCCATTCTCTCACATTTAGTCTGTAAACAGAATCATTATAATTGGAAATCTAGAGATGATTTAATGGAATAATATTTTATTTTGAAGTTTCCTGGGGCTAATGGCATGATCTTTTTCTTTTCTCTCTTTTCTTTTAAAAGAGCATTATTTCTTTTCTCTCTTTTCTATTTCAGATCTGAATCTCTTTTTTTTTTTTTTGATAATCGAAGATCTGAATCTCTTCTTCTCATAATTCAAATCCCTAATTTTCCCTTTCTTCAACCACCATATTAATCCCCATAGCATGTTCTCCTCCAATCCTACATCACCTATTCAAACTTCAGAATGGAATTTTGTTTGATTGATAAGAGGCCTCTAAGTCCTCAATTTTTTAATTTAAAAATGGTCCATAAAGATAGCTTAGCACAGCCTTCTATGCCAAAATTCTTTCTAGAACAAGGAGAGGAACTTGGAAACTCTTTCATTTGTAACTAACTACGGTCTGACTTGAATTGATGAACTGGTGCCTGGGCCCTCTGTCATAGACAATGTTGTAGCATGGGAAATGATTCACCAGGGAAGGAGGCTTGCCCTTCTGGGCTTAGGCTGCTGCCATTGGCCTAACACCATCTCCCATGTCTGATGTCTCAGTAATTACATTTTAGAGTTCTCTTAATTTTTCAAAACTAACTTTTACCCTCTCATTAAATAGCACGTTGAACTCTTATATTCCCAAGCCACTATTCCAATTGTTGCCTGTACTTCCAAAATACAACTATCCCAGATTCCCAGCCTATGGCTCACCACTACAGAACCCGATCTAGAGAAGGAAGGTATATAAGCTAGCTCCAGTCCTGCCTTTATGATCTTTCCATCTTGGATTTCTCCTGAGTTTGGCATCCCACCCTTTTATAGTGCATAACTTTAATTAGATAAATAAGTTTCAAGAAATATATGAAGTATGACTAGATTAATTGCATAGATAATAGGTTATGAGGCTCTCCATGTGCCTATCACAAATAGGGTTTACCGTTTAACTGGTGCATGTGTGTGCAGTGAGTTTTGATCTGAAACAATCCCACAGAAGTAGGTTTCTTTAAAAAAGCAAAACAAAAGCTACCGACAATGGGTTTCATCTACAAATTTTAGCTAATTAAAAACAAAAATGGAGAAAGCTTGCCTGCATTTCAGGTGGTAAAGAGCCATGAAGTGGAAGGATTATAGCATCCATACAAGACCCTTCATCCAGGCCTTGCACTCTCTCCTCCAACTTTCTTACCAACTTCTCTATATCATCCTGTAAGGGTCCCCATGAATTTTGTCAGGAAAATGTTGCTAAAAGTTTCTCAAGTACCAAAATGCAAAATTCCTGAGTACTTAATAGGTACATTCATAAAGAAAACTAAAATTTCTCACCTGTCCTGTCATGAATATTAAGACATCTCCTTCTGGTTCCCTAACATGTATATCTATGAAGAAACGAATGGTTCAGTGGATAAACCTCACAAATTAGTCTCTACAACCAAAAAAGAACATATTTCAAGGTAATAGAAGAGAGACCCTAAGATCTAGCACTGTAAACAATTCCAAGTGAAAACGAAAACTTAAAAAGAATGCCTTCCCTTCTTGTCCACTAGAATGACAGGAGTTCTATATGATTCCCAGAAGTGCAGAATCTCAAAGCACAAAGCGTGCATATGGAAGAATAATTCCATACAACTAGCAGTTTCAGAAAGAATGAGAATATATGCAATCCACTTCAATGAAGAACCTAGCCTTTATATTTTGCATTGCGCTCAAACTTAGAGTAGAGATTTTGCAATTAAAGAAAACTAGCATTTCTGCTTTAACATTAAAACAGCCAGTTAATTTCTATCATGGTATTACTGCATGAAATAACAAACTTGTTACCCAACTTTGAAGATCTACCAGATACCCAGAAGTACCAGAAGTAGAAATGACAGTTCAGTTTCTTCCTAGGATCTTTGAAAAATACAAAATTTACACTTCTTCAGAGGTTTTGGTTACTTGGCCTGAGAACATGTTTCTTGGATGAACTCATCAAACCTTCACCTTGGGGGAGAAGTGGACTCCCACCCATAAGTTGAGCTCACATCCTCTGGACTCCCACCCAGAAGTGGACTCCATGTTTCCTGAAATTTTATTTCAAAACACAAAACTCTTTATCTTTGCAAAATTTCAAGAAATATGGCAAAAAATATTGGATGGTCCAGAAACTTCTGGACCACAGGTCCAGAGGGTGTTAATTCCATAAGTTTCTTTGAAACTTGTTTCTTCTCCTCATCAGCAAGGAAAGATTTTATAGAGATGTTTCCCGGCAATGATTCTATGGATGGTTTAGGTGGAAAGCAATGCAAGAATTGTCAGGAATTTGGTGCACAGCCAGAGAGATTGAATGACATCATTACAGTGAAGTGGCTCATTGGATGCATACAATGACAAGTTCAGAGAGTTCTTTGTTGAAGACATTCTTGGAGGCTGGTATTTTGTTTCTATAGCTAACTCTAGAAGAAAAACCATCCATAATTCAGAGCTGGTTTCCACCTTCCTTGGGTGCAGCAAAGCTAAATTTGATGCCTGCTCTCTAGGAAATTCAGGGCAATCAGGAAAACCCTTCTAGTATATTCTGATCCAATTGGATACAAGGCAGTATAAGATAGGAAGGTTGATGGTGCACTAAGAATCAAAACAATTTTACAACCTAGCAAAAATATCTCAATTTCTATCAGATCAGACCAGCTTCCTGTGGAACCTCTCAACCACCAAACCCCATAAAGACATCAATCCAGCTCTGTCAGAGAATAATGCAATACAGCAAAATGAAGAAAATCAAGCTTTTCCCGGTTTCTCTTTCTCCAGTGGCAGTTTCGTAACTCTAGGATTTTTTCAATTATGGGTCCCTTTTTGAGTAATTATATTATTTACAACTATCGCAGGAATAGCTTTAATGGTCTAAATAGTCAAAAACAGTCAGAAGAATCCTATAGGTGGGTTCTTAGGGTTTTTTAAAGGGTTGTGATCATATCACTTTTCTTGCAGCTCTAAGTTTTGATCCATCAAAACTTATTCGACTGAAATAATTTAATTCTATCATTATGATATGTCAGTAACCAGTCCAAAATTACCAAGATATTGCGAACCTAAGTTGATTTTGAAAGTTGCATCCATTTTATTTGTAATGTTTTAATTGGAAACAGCATTGTATCCTTAAGGGTCAAGTAGTTAGATGCTTAGGAATCATTTAATTATTTAGTTTTATATCAATAATCTTTTAGTAGTTTAGTTGGTTTATTTTATTTTAGAAGTAAAGAGCTGACCCCATAGATTTAAATCTATAAATAGGCACCCTCTTTTTGTTATGGAATTTAGAATTGAAATGTGGAATTGAATTAACTTTTGAGTCTATAAGTACCTTCTAATTTATCAGTCTCTTTCTGTCCTTCCCTCTCTTCTTCTCTTCTCTTTCTTTCATCTCCTTTTTGCTGAAATTACTCTATACTGCATATCAGTATGGTATTGCTTCTCCTTTCTCTCTGAAGTATCATTTCTAGACACTGTAATTTCTACGCAGAAA
The DNA here is from genome assembly GCF_000365185.1 of Nelumbo nucifera. The sequence goes on from NW_010729079.1 coordinate 4,705,780, forward strand.
TTTTACAATAAAATTAGTTTATTACATCATTTTCTATAAGTAACTCAGATCAGAAAATTTTATCAACTTTGCCTTCTTGATTCTCCATCTCAGATCCGAACCTCAAAAGTCTGAATTCACCAGATCCTATACCCGTGTGCCTTCAAGGGAGAATCACAGGTAAATAGTGGAGAACTTTTTGCTTTACCATCAAAGGCCCCTCCAAGCTCCATGTTGCAGACCTGAATAAGCAAAGCATCTGAGGGTATAGGACCATCTTAACAAAGCAAGACCTGGCCTAACACTGAATTCTAGAAAATCAAATGGGCAGTTGTAATAATCACAAGACAGCAGCCTCACTGGTAAGGTGTATTTACTTCCATTTCTGTTATGTATGTGTTTCTCTTTCTCTTCCACTATATTGGACAGATTGACAGTGAAGCTATTTTAATTGAAGCTCCTTAAAATGATCATTATTTTAATATTCAACAAATAACATGTATATCATCTTTAATGCATTGGAATACCAGGAACAATCTAATATTGAACACAAGGAACAAAACCACAAAAATAGAGATTAAAAGCTCACAAAACTATGCAGGTTTCTAAGAGATAGGCACAACTAAGCAGTATCATACAAAATCACACAATAATTACCAATCTATCTATACAAGGGTGAAAAAAGTCATGTCATAAACTGCTAATGCAAGGTATGGATCCAAGTTATTGTCATACCAAGAGCAGTTTTTAGAGAAGACTCAAGATAGCTTGTAGGACGCTCACTGCAGTATAGGATTTCCACAGGGAACAACTTTCCAGGGACAGTCAGTATTGGACAATTGGAGAAGAATCTTGAAACTTTCTCACCATCCAGAGTTGCCGAAGTGATCAAAACCTTCAGATTAGAGAGACGCATCTTAACCAAGCGCTTCATCAATCCCAGCAATATATCACTGCATATAAATGCATTTAAATATCTAGCTCACTTTAAATACACAGTAGCACAAAATGAAAAACTCAATATAATACTAAACAAATTTAGCATAGCATTTGAACCTCATACATGGGGCTGTGAGGCAGATTGCTCAACTTGAAGAATTTCAATTAAACTGGGCTCAGATTAGGGTTCAGACCCAATAAAAATTTAACAAATTCCCAACCCAACCAGCAGTCTAGCACCCTTACATACATGCAAAATATAAATGCATAAACAGATCTAGAAACAAATCTCATATCACTTCTACCTTCATACCTGACATGGGTGACAAGCATTTAGGCATCCAACATATTAAACCTCTGGAACTTATGGCATAACAACTTGGCCATACATAACTTATGGCATAACAACTTGGCCATACATAAACATTAAATGACATAACCAATATAAAATTATAGTAAAAATAATAAACAAAAAAATTGGCAAATCAAAGTATTGCTGCCTTATTGGATTTTTTCATTCTCATGCCACTGTTAGGTCCTAACACTTATGACTTCATCCTCAGTATGTTAAAAGAAATGCCAAGTGCAAAGTATTGACACAGTGTCTTGAGTATTGGGGTGTTGAATTTATTAGGTTGAGGTCCTGATTATAACCACATCAATAATTCAGCATTGCATGGAATGTTCTATATGCTCTCCAAAGTAATGCATGAATCTGGTTTAAAAAAGAGTTACATCTCAGAAGCAAATACAATACAACTCTTCCCCTAAATGTTTAGGGTATCAAAGATGAAAATGAAGAAGCAACAGGGACTCCACTGCATTCCATCAGCAGGAAACATTAAAGAAATATAGAGAATGAAACTTACGTGTTTAGACTCCTCTCGTGAGCTTCATCCAAAATAATTACTGAATACTGATTTAGCTCTGGGCCAGAAAGGCTCTCACGAAGGAGAACACCATCAGTAAGATATCTGGGATTCCACAAGTTTAAATCCAAGTTGAAGTTACAATGCATAAGATGCCAATATTTTAACAACTAAAAAGGCAAAAAAAAAGGAAAGAATATAATATTAAGTTTTGCAAATAAGAATCTATGGCATTACTTGATACATGTTTTCTCTGATGTCCTGTCTTCAAATCGAATGGCATAGCCAACTTCCTCACCAAGCTGAACGCCAAGTTCATGTGCAACACGCCTGTGCACCAATGAGAAAAGAAGTCAAATGGTTTAATTTAAAAAATCTGCAGTGTAACATGATATTTACGTTCACCACTCCCACGGGTGAATAACTGAATATTGTAATTGACAAGCAAACCAAATTTATTATTATAATGAGTGGAAAAGGCCAAAAATGGAAATCAAATAGAGAAATTATTTTGAGATGAGGAAACCAAAACTGTCCTCATTGTATCTACTATCTACAGACTTGAACAGATATCCTCCTTCAGCTTCTTCGGTTGACTTAGAAGAAGAAAATGGCATAGGAGTAGCAAATCAGCTTTACTAGTTAATGATCAACTAAAGCAGGATGTTAATTGAAAAATTTTATCGTTTTGAATTCAATAACAGGAGAACATAAATTACAAGAGTAAGTAGCAAAGAAGCTAAAGAAAGCTAATTCCATCTGGAAGTCCATGAGTGAAGCTCCGTTGCACTTATTGATTTTTACACTCATAAACTAACATAAAAAAGATTCCAAATGTTAGACACATAAACTCCAATTGTACCTGATATCCAACTCGAAAACCTAGTTCTGGCTATTCCAACGTTTCAATTCGAAACTATTTAGAGGAGTAAAGGATCTGTCATAGCAGGAAGGGAAAAAAAAGAAAGCAAAAGAGAAAGGAGTTAGACGAAATTACCTCGCAACCGAGACTGCGGCAACTCGGCGAGGCTGAGTGACAGCAATGATTCCAGATTTGGTGTACCCATTTCTGTGCAATATTTGCGAGAGCTGCGTGCTCTTCCCTGAACCAGTCTCTCCGATTATAACAACGACAGGGTTTTGCTTCACCGTTTCAATGATCTTCTCTTCAAACTGAAGAATTGGAAGAACCGCCATCGTATATCCCAAAGGAGAGATGGAACTTGCAGCGTAGCTAAATAACCAAGTAAGAATTAAAAGAATATCTGATGCTTCTTCCCTCGCTCAACTGCGGACTGTTGCGGAACCAACTATAAAATTGCGAGATGCAACTGAGAAACAGAGAAAGAGTATTTTGTGTTTATTACAGAGTCCCGTATATATAGATACATAAATCGACTTGAGACAAGTGTTCTAACTAATGCAACCTGTCAGTCCAATTAGACAGCTGGACTAACAGAATTTGTTCCAACGGATTTACACATGCTGCTATACGCTCCCTCAAGTTGGAGCATGAACTTGGGTGATGCCCAACTTAGGAACTAAAGCTTGAAACTGGTCACGCCCCAAGACCATCAATATCTGCTGGTAACTTGTAGGAGATGTGTGCATAGGCTCTAGATGATAGAGGCCCAAATCATGAAAGAGACGTTTCAGCCATAATAATTTGCCAGTGGTTGCAGCCATACAAAGGAACAAAATACAGTCGATTGCTTCTTTGTCTTCCAAGAAAGAGGAGAAGAGCCAAGGGTGGTGAAGTATCCTGTGGTGGATCGACAAGTAGTCGAGCAGCCAGTATGATAATATCATTTTGTGAAGGCAAAAAAAGGCCAGGATTTGGGGAATATTTCAAATAACGAAGTATATGCATTGCAGCTTCCAGATAGTGTTGGCGTGGAGCAGCCATGATGTACTTTATGAGTTTATTGTAAATGAATAAAAGTGCATATTTGATTCATGTTCTCTTGGTATGTTTCTGTGTAATACCCTTAAACTGGACACTTATTGAGGTTCGTGTTAGTTTAGAATGTTCACA
>NW_010729079.1:4710728-4766564 GCF_000365185.1 Nelumbo nucifera
TTTATCCCTATCACTTAAAAGGGGTCTTATCCAAATATGATTTGGATAAGCAGCTCCTAATTGGATTAGGAGCTGATCTTTTAGGTTAACAAAAGGAGGGGGCGGCAGCCTTTAGGAGACACACAATCAGATTTTCTTCAGTGCTGAAATTACAAGAAGAGAGAATTCTGCACCCTGCGAATACTCTCTTGCCGCCCTGTTTGCCAGTTCGATCTCCAATTGTGGGAGAAATCAAGATTCGATCTTGACATCAGTTCTTTGAGAAAGAATTGATAGGAAGTTGTGCTCACGTGCCATCCTGTTGATTCTTGCGAAGGACAGATCTTGGAGAAGAACACTGCTGATTCTGCTCCATCCTGCACTGCGCCATCTTCAGTGGGAGCAATCTTTGGATCCTTCATTGGGCGTGAACACCTTCGTTGGGAGATACTATTTATCTGTATCAGGTATAATCCTCTCCTACTCCTTTTGATTCAGATCTGATTTAATTTATGGTTCAAGAATGATCCTTGAAAATATGATTTTCTAAAATAGGGAATGCGATTCCCAGTTGAAGGGAGAGAAAATTTTTTGAAATTCACCCTCCTTATTCCGCAATCTTTGGGCGTCCATACGATGGATCTCTCATCCCTTCAGTATATGCATTGCAACTTCCAGATGGTGTTGGTGCGGAGCAGCCATGAATTGGCTTAAGATGTGCACTGAGTAAGTGATATTGGGTCGCGTTATAGTTAGACAAATGAGGTGACCAACTAGTCTTCTACATTGAGTTGGATGATCAATGGGTGGTCCAGAATCATGTTGAAGGTGGTGGTGTTGTTCCATGGGAAATAGGTTGGATTTACAAGCAAGCATTCCAGCATCCTTTAGAATATCCAACGTGTATGTACGTTGGCTAAGAAATATGTTGCGATCATCACGAGATACCTCAATGCCCAAGAAATAATGTAAAGGTCCAAGGTCCTTGATGGGAAAGCAATCGCTAAGATACTACTTTAGGGCTGCGATGGCGGAAGGATCATTCCCAGCTAGTACAAGGTCATCAACATAAGCCAACACAACAAGAAAGCATCCCAGCTTGGTCATGGTGAAGAGTGTACTATTAGCAAGAGATTGCACAAATCCCCATTGCTTTAATGCTCGCGCTAAGGTATCAAACCAATTTCTTGAAGCTTGTTTCAGGCCATATATGGACTTGTTAAGACGACATACACGTGCATCTCCTGGTGGTGGTAGCATGTAGACTTCTTCTTGCAATGCTCCATGTAGAAAAGCATTGTTGACGTCCATTTGGTGAAGCTCCCAGTGATGTGTTGCAACAAGGGACAATAGACATCGAACAGTGACAAGCTTTGCGACAAGAGCATATGTGTCAGTGTAACCCACGCCTTTGGTTTACGTGTAGCCTTTTGCTACCAAGTGTGCTTTGAACCACTCAACACTGCCATCCACCTTGTGCTTGACTTTATAAACCCACTTGCAACCTATAGGCTTCTTTCCAAGCGGCGAATCGGTGAGGGTCCATGTATTAGTTCTTTCTAAAGCGGCAAGCTCATCAACCATTGCTTGGTGCCAACAAGGGAACTGATGTGCTTGGGCAAATGACTTTGGTTCAGTGGGTATTTGCATAAGGTTTATTTAGAAAGCTGAGGGTGAATATGTGAGATAATTGGAAATGGGGTATCGTGTGTTGGTATATGATAATGTAGGACATACAAAATCATTAAGATGGGATGGAGAATGACGAGAGCAAGTGGGTCTGCCCAAGGTAGGTGTGAACAAATCTGAGACTGTTACAAGATCAATATGTGAATCAATCTCACAAGGTGAGTCAATATCAATAGTTGGGCCATAGGTTGTTGTAAGCTCATATCAGCATCATCACATGCTGGTAATGGGATCACAATATCTGAAGAGTAACCATTTTCAAATAAATGTCCAGCAAATGGAAATTGGTCTTCGAAAAAGATGACATCCCGTGATACAAATATCTGCCCAGTTTGTAAATCATAAAGGCGATACTGCTTTTGTCCTTGAGAGTACCCAATAAACACACATTTACGAGAGCGTGGGGCGAATTTGTCTCGGCCCACCTTGGAGGTATTAGCATAAGAGAGGCAACCAACCACCTTGAATAAAAGAAGCAAGGATTTGGGATTGTTCAATTTTTTCAACATTGGAAGGTTGATAAAGAGAATTAGATGACACTCGATGGACATTTGTGTCTTTTCAAATGCCATTTAGCGGCTGATTAACAACATGTACTAGATTGATATGTTTTGGTAGTTCGGGTAATGAATTATTGGACACAAAGTCACACTAGGCCCAAAGTACATGATACTAATAGAAAATTTTTCCTAAAACATGGATTTATTTATGCCCTATTTGGATTTGGAATATCATTATTTGTTTGTTTGGATAATCAACTTTACTATCATCTATATTTCTACTTTGATTTTAAACATAAGTAAAGACGAAATTCTAACTCAGCCCCAATTCACATAAAAGCCTTTTATGTAAATCAATTTACTTTCGGTCATTCTTTTATTGGTTTTTGAAAATTTGAATCACATGTTTAGACAAGGTAGCAAAGCATGAGAATTGCTTAGCAAGTTAAACCATTTTGTAGTTTATGTATAGGCAAATCGATCTGCATGAAGAAAATGGACAGAAAAACATTATAAGTTGGTTTTCTGTACTTGTAGCCATTTTTGGGTCTTACATAACAAACATGAGAGGGGGCTCATGGGATAGGGATAGAGCAAGATGCCACTAACCATACCACAAAGAGAATGGTTTTCAAAACCGGATCGGACCAGAAAACCTAGGAACTGGTCAGGTAACGGGTTATGTTTCACCCTAAAACTGCTTTTTAGGGGTGCTTACGATTCAGTTAACCAAATCATAAGGGTTTTTTTTTTTTTTGAAATCAAAGTGGTTCTACCAATTTTTCCATATCCCCAAACTGAAATTGAACAGATATCACTGGTTTCGAATTTTGAATGGTTCGATTCTTTGGTGTTTTGGTTTTTTATATTTATAACATACATTATAAATAAATAAATATTATATTATATTATACTATATTATATTATAAATACAATAAATATATATAATATATGTAATATATTTATAATATATTATATATTTTAAATAGATAAATATAAATAAATAATTATAAATATAATATGTATATATTTATATATAATATATAAATAATATGTGAGATATATTAAAAATATATATAAAATATACACATAAATACATATATCAGTCAGTTCGGTTAACTACCGGTTTATTTTCTAGGTTAACCGAAAACCAAACCGATTCCCTTGGTTTTTTAAAAATACCAAATTGATCAGTTCAGTTAACTGCATTTTTTCGGTTTGGTTTGATTTTTTGGTTTTTCGGTTTGTTATGAGCACCCCTAATGCTTTTTTGGCCAAAAACCATTGATTTGGTCAACAACCCACTGACCTGGGTGGTCAAACCATTGACTCAGATAACAGTTTTTAGCCCTTTTTATATTTTTTAAGTCAGAACAGACCATCCGTTCGACCCGGAAACCAGTCCCCAGACCGGCTTTAAAAACCTTGCCGGTTGCCAGAGAGCCTGTGGATTTGCGCGTCTGATCCCACACTTCCTCTTATAAAAAAGGAGGCCGAGTGGGTCATCGTGGAAATTTGACATTCCATAATCCGTACTGTTTCCAATTATTTTTATGGAAACAGTATTGGGAGACCATTCCTAGGAAGAACAAATTGTGTTCAAAGCCTTTGGTGGTCCATGATTGGCTTAGGAATCTGATGCTTAATAAGGAGGAAATAGATAATCTGCATTGTGAATTTGTGATCATTACAATTTACACGCTTAATCTGGGACCAAAGGAACGCAATACTCTCCCATCATGTCTCTCCTAATCCCGGAGGTGTAGTTGAAGATGTATGGAACTATGGAAGTATCTACGACGTGGTGGTGGGGAACCAAAATCTACTACCAACAGGTAGCAGCCCACACACGATCCCTTATCCGCATCTGCGTCAGACAAGGATTGCTTTATGTTTGTTGATGGCTCTTTTAATCATAATCGAATACATGCAACTATTGGTTTTGCTTTGCTATCACATCACAAAGTTCTCTTATTGCAGTTGTCGGACGACAGCTTTGCAAAGCCACCAGAGCCGCTGATGCTGAAATATGGGCTGTGATCAAGGCGCTACGGTGGGCATTGTTGACAACAGTTTCACTGATCATTTTGTGTTCTGATGCAATGGATGTTGTTTGTGATGCCAATGGGGACACTGTGATCAGATTGTAAGGCAAGAACAGTCGTTCTTTGAACATATAACATCTCTGAAGCTGAAGTCCTTTTGATTTCTGCATGTTTAAGTATGCTCCACAATATAGCTACAGCGGCTTGTAGTAGTAAGAAAAGAACTTTTAGTTGAAACCCTGGCTGCCACAATGTACATGAAACATTCCGATGGCAATGGTTGCTCATGAACCAAGCACAATTTCCATCATCAAAGACAACAGGCTTAGCTTATATTAAATTAAAATGGAAAAATGGATGACAATCTGTATACATTTTTCCAACCCCTAAAAAAATTACATGCAATTATCGGACAATTTTCTTGCCCACTGCTGCAGCAATAACTGGTGTCTGATCTGACAATCTACAACTATTTCCTCAAGATGGGCATACAGAGTTTTGTTATCTATACATTACTATTATCTCTTTCTTTCTAGGTCTGAACAATGATCTTCGCTGTCTGTTACACTAAGTGAAGTCTAATCATCAAGCATCTTCTTCACTTTCCTCTTTAATACCTTACCAAATTCAATATCTGAAAGAGATAATACCTGGTTCAGCAACAATTTCACTCCACTTTCTTTCACAAGAGCATATCTTGGCTTAATCCTATCCTCCAAACTGTAACCAAAATACTGTGGGAATTTTACCAGCTCCGAATTAGGATAATCCATGGTCAAAAAGAAATCCCATTTTGGTATCAAGTTCTCACCCAGACTAAAAGTGTATAGAGCTCCATACCTTGAAACCATGGTCCCAACCTCTGCCTCTGTGTATCCTCTCTCCAAGAAAAACTCCGTCACAGGCTTCAGATTGGCCTCAATACTGAGACCAAAAGTCTGTGGGGATCGGTGGAGAAGAACAGCAACATCAACACCCATTGATCGGAAGTATCCGGCTGTGGGCCGTAATTTATCGTCCACATTATAACTTATGATATGCGGACAACGTGTAAGGATCTTACCTACACTCTCTGCTGAGAGGCCCAATTCATACAGGTAATCTACAGATGCTTTCACCTTCTGCCTGCTATAAGTCAGCAACGCAGGAAAGCGATGTATCACCTTCGCCCACTGTCTCTTGTCAACACCAAAGTTCTCCAAATATGCCATGGTTGGGATGAGGTTCTCAGAGATACTGATACCACACAACTGAGGCCTTTTGATGAGGATCGTAGGGATGTCTGATTTGGGCACTCCAAGTTCAAGGAGAAATTCAACAATTGGCTTTATTTTACCCTCCAAGCTGTAGTAGGCAAAAGCTGGGAACTTGCGAGTCATTGCCTTAATCTGTTCAAGTTCGATCCCTAGGTCTATGAGGTAGAGTACATGTGCAGGCAGCTGCCCATCAGGGCCTATCTCACTTACCCGGGCCACAGCCTTCACTTTCTTGGAGCTAAGATTTGAAGTGCTTGGAGAAGCTGGAACAATTGATCTTTCTTTCCCAGGTGGGTTAGGAAAGTTTTCAACCACATCTACCAGAACGTTTCCATGTTCCTCAAGAAGAGACTCAAGATATGGAATAAGAGCATCTCTGATCTCAAGGGTGGTAAGCTCTCTTCCTGCAAATGTTCCAAGATTTGATCAGCCAGGTCACAAAATATGGGCTATCAGCTAGACAATACAATCAATAAAAAATGACAATGCTTTTGAAGTCGAACCTACTAGATATCGAGATTTATGAACAGAATGGAGTCTTGATACAAGGTGGTTAATAAAAAGGTCTGACTTGTTGATTATCCTTGCTGCAACTGCATTGCTCAGACCTTGTTTCCTCAAGAACAAGGTTAGGACAGCTTTGGCCTCCTCTTTTTCTGCTACTAACAGAGTATGAGAGACTGTTCTAAAGCTGAGAGATCCATCTGGCCCAAATTCAGCTGCCATCACATTAGAACATGTTGATTATTCTTGTACAAGAAGAAACAAAACAATGACAACCAAGAAAAAGAAAAAGGAAAAAAATGTCTGAGTTTACTGTTTAAGTTTGTGGAAGCTTGAGTTTGGAACTGAGCCTGTGGGCTTGACTTGTTTAGATATCATATACATCTTTTCTATTTTAATAAATTTGGGCAGCAAGTTTAGGATTATGGCTTAGTGGTATTATAAACCTTTTTGGTTTGGATAGGCTGAATATTGAAAATGAACCTAAGTGAGCTGATCCAATCCTAGCATGAGTTCACTACATTAGAAGTCCAAGACCAACTGAGATGTCACCAGCTGGGCAACCCTAGCTGCGCAAAGCTCAGTTCCACTTAGCTCATTGCCAACCCTATTTGCTTTTATGTTCTGGGTTGAGGATGGGTTCGGAATTATAGAAGCCATAGTCACAAAAAATGACCACAAAAATTGCTTACCAGACTTCGCTTTGCAGAAGAAGACACGTTGGGGAAAACTAAGACAAATCCTGGACACATAAATTGATAACATTAACTCACAAAATTCTTCATGCCTTGCCACTCATAATTTTGAAATCATAGATAAAACATCTCAAGTTCAAAAACTAATGCAAATAAGAGTTGACAATTAATTCATATCCAAAGTTGAATAACTAATCTCAAATAGGTAGTTGCCCGTGACAAACAAAACCAATGCCAAGAAAAGTAACTGGTCCCAAATTCAAAGTTGAAGATGAACTACTTCAAATGAAACTGCAGATAAAAAATCTCAAGCCCATCACTCTACTTGCAGACAAAAATTTGAGCATCAAAACTCATTAGATTGGCTTGACTTTGGTGTCAGTAGAAAGCTTCTTTTTTTTTTTTGTTGGATAATTGTCAGTAGAAAGCTTGTCAAATAATCAACCCAACAAACCAAGGACCATGTATTTGGAATTGGACATGAATTAAACATGTTGTTGCCATCAAAGCTCTTCAAGACTTATTTTGGTAGGTATTTTTTAAAGGTGTTTCCTTACTTTCCTTGCTAAAAGTTTGTGTCAAATCTGTAATGGGTCAAAAACTCAATTTTTAGAAATTATTTACGCTTGAAGTCATTCCAACTATAGCTATGAATATGATTAGAAGTCTTTTTATTATATCTGTAAAAAGAAAGGATGAAAACTGAAACAAAATCTTCTTTTTGTATGTAGTTTTATACAGTGAAAAAATGTTCTACCAATCACTATGCATAGAAGATTGAAATTGAATTTTAAACTTGTGTAGGAAATACTAGGATCAGTTAACATATAAACCACCTATTTCTTCAAGGGAAAGAGATAGAATCAGAAAGAAATGCCCTTAAACATATTTAGAAGAAAATCCTGCCCAAACATTTCCCAGATACCAATGGCATTGAGAAGAATATCCTTTCACTCCCTGTTTATCATTTCCATACTGCAACCAGGCCCAAAAGTAATAATTTGAAGATAGCAGGCAAGAACTAGTTCCTAATGAGATCAGTTTATTGCCAGCGAAAAATCAGATTCAAACTAAAGCACGAAATAAATTGAAGGAGAACAAAAGAGATTAAAGAAAAGAAAATTGTAGATGTTAGGTTGTTTACCTTCTGACAGGTAGAAACCCCCTAGATAATGATGTCGGCTCGACGGAATAAATAGCAGAGAAAGCTCTCATTCTCTACAGTGGTTCTTTCTGGTTTGGAGGCTTCAAGTTTTTCTTCTGCTCTTCTTCTTCTTTGAGCTGCGAACTGTCTTGTCAGGCTTTAGATGAAATACCACAATGGAAAAGAACCGCCATTTTCAGATCCTTCCCATTTTTTGTAAAATTATAAATAAAAAATAAATGAATATCCTTGTGGTGTAGTCTTGGATATGGTCCTGTATTGGCTCCGGTCTCCCGTTTAATATCAGACTTGAGATATCTACAGGACGAGTCATTCACGTGCGTATCGCACGTGGGGCAATGAAATTTACGCAAAGTTTGTGATCTTTGATAATTCAGTCAAATACGAACCCAACGGTTAGAAGCCACGACATACACAAATTCTTGGGATGCAAACGGCTCGGGTTCGAATCCGATCTGACACTGTTCATATCGGATTCAATCCGATCGGATATGATATGTTTCAATTTGAATTTGAATGGTAAGTTAGATCTTCGAATTTGATCCGCTCTAACTTGTTTTTTTTAATTAATAAATTATTAAAAGAAAATTTAAATAAAGTAAAAAATATAAGTATTTTTTAAGTATTTTCATCATATATACATGTTTTTATACAAAATAAATAATATAACAAATTTATAAAAATATAATATAAAAAAGATATTTATAAATAAATAACATATATATATATATATACACACATACATAAATTCTATATATTTTTATAAATATATAATATATATCAGATCGAATCTTCTTGGATTAGATAGGGGTGATCCGAATCCGATTTGATTTCTGATGAGATCATATTATCCGATCCAATCTGAAGATACGAACAGGGGGTGATATGAATTTGACCAAATAGGATCGAATCTCGGATCAGGATCCGATCCATTTGCAACCCTACAATTAACGCTGGATCCATTGCATTTGGACCAATGTTTTCAACCTGTCATTCACCTAGCTAGTTGAACCATTTGAATCGTCACTTGGCTTTGATTTTGGGTTTGTTTTTGTTAAAATCAATTGTTGGTTAAAAATATTGATATGGTAAAAAATAATCTAACCTAAGCGGTTCAACCATTGACCCATTTGACCCAATCACAAGGTTGTGGGTTGTACAGTCAATGTATGTATACTTCTAGAGGCCATAACTTTGCACTTTGATGTTCAATTTTGGAGCCTTAAATTGCACTTTTTTATATTTTTACAAATAATAAATTAAAAATATAAATTAAACATAAAATAATATATATATATATATATTACATCATAAAAATAATTATACATTTTTTAATGATAAAATACATAATTATACACACATAGATAGATTTAATGATGTGGCACGATATGACTCGTTCAACTTAGATGGTCAAACTGATGACCTGTGACCTGGGAAATGTGGGTCAGCCTATGGGTTGGTTTTCAAAACATTGGTTTGGACTTGGAAGGAATTTCTCTTTGGATCCGCATGTTTTGTAATACCTATTATATTTATGTCATCAACAAGTCGAGTCTAGGCAGAACCAGTTTTGAGCCGAATATTAATTCGGAGAAAAAAGCAGACCCAAAGCCATTTTGGCCAATAGTCAGCTTCTATTGAATCTTACTGATAAACCCAATTATTCTGAAAAATATATTTATTTAATGACTTAAAATGTAAATTTTGATAATATAATCTTAATAAAAATGATAGTAAAATACTAAATTATTTACATATTAATAAACTAAATGTTTTTAACTGATATTATTTATCAAATTTACCCTTTATTCGAACATAGAATATCATAAAACTTATTATAAAATTACAAAAACATTATATATTTAATTAAATAATCAGTTCACGACAAACAAGAACCAGAACCGACTCAATATTAAGTTGAGACTAAATCATAGAAATAAAACTAACATAATCGGTTCGGTTTGGTTTGGACAATCGGGCAGAATCAACTCTTTGACAGCCCCTCATCCACTACTTATAGGGCTGTCAATTGGACTGATTTGGTCCAATTTATTTGTAAATGGACCAATGATAGATTGGATTGGATTGGATTGGACCGAATTCAGTCCAAATCTCATACAAATTAAATTAAGTCTAGTCCAATTGAAATGCAAATAGACTGGATTGGACCCAATCTGGTCCAAATTAAATGTTTTCCTCAAAAAATATTTTCCCTATTCACAGTCCATAAGAGTCCACAACGGTGAAATAACAACAAAAATCAGCATACGACAACCTCTCAACGCGTATGTGTCGTTTTTTCATTGGTTGAGAGTTTTGGTAAAGCAACATTCCTTCCAAGCCACATATTAGAGGTGTAAAGTGGGTTGTGTAGGGCCGGCATGACATGGCCTGCAGGCAATTTGCGCAAAGTGCGGGTTATGCCATGCTGGCTCGCAGGCTATCACAGGCCATACCGCCCTCCCTGATGAAAAATTTGGGGGTCGTCCTGCCACGTCCCATGGATTGGCACAGCCCAACACGACATGGACCATCATGCCAGGCCTGGCACAGCCCGTGGGCTGTTTTACCGTGCCTTATCACAGGACGTGGGCGACACGACCTGATGTATACCTCTACCACATACGGACCCTAGAAGGCTAAAAACTTCGCCCTCTCCCCCGATAATATCCCACCGCCCGTCCCTACAAATTTGGAGAAATCTCAGTCGTAGCCGGTGGCATCACTTGTCACTCGCCAGTTGCCACGTAGCATGCTAAGATCCAATGTACTTAATTAATTGTATGACTCCATCCCTACAAAGCAACTACTTTCTCTTCTCTCTCTTTGGTTTCTAGACATAAAATCGGTGCCCTGTTTGTGATGCCTGTAGCTTCATTAGAAACTAGGAAATAGTGAAAGAGTTAGGTTAGTGAGCACTCTCTCTCTCTCTCTCTCTGGTTTATCGACATCAAATCGGTGCCCTATTTGTGATGCCCATAGATTCATCAGAAACCGGGAAAGAGTGAAAGAGTCAGGTGATAAGCCTGCTGCGGTAATGAGTTTACTGACACTTGTGGCCAGAAGAGAGATGTAGTCCAGATCCTAGAAACAAGGGCCGGTGGTCGGAAAAGAGATGGAGGCCAGCCTGTCGGTGGCGTGTCAGGCGCTTGTGGCGGAGACGTCGATGGTGGAGTGCAGAGATGGAGAGGTGGGAGGTGCACAGATTAAGGGTGAGAGGAAGATAGCCGGAGAGGGGGAAATACCGTCGGAGTTCATTCGAAGCTTCAAACGAAATAGCGCCGGCGAGACTTTGAGATGGAATGACAGAGGTGGCAAACTAGCCTTCGAAAGTTTCCATGCTTCAAACCTTCAACATTCAAACTTCAAACGAAAATAAATAGACCAATGGGCTCGTCTGAAACTTTTGGCCTTGTCCACTTTGGTCTATTCTATGAATGGACGATTCATGTTTGGACCGGTCCGAATCCATATCAATTTTAGGACTGTCCAAATCTGTCCATAATACTTTCGATCGGACGGACACCCGAAACCGATCCATTGACACTCCTGTCTACTTACATCAAGCAGACCTTACTTAGGGTTAGGGTTTTTTTGGGGTGTTCAGGCCTTACTTGGGCATTGGGCATAATACTTCTGGTCCAACTCGCATTTATTTTATATCTGTAATTATTGACGTTAAAATTGGCCATGAGGCGGAGATGGGAAGTTGTTGGAGTAGGGTGTTATTTCGGCTTGGCACCTTGGCAGATAAGGGACACTTGCAATTATAAGAGACATCAGAAGCCCCGGGTTGATATCCCAGAGGTGTGGATTCTGATAATTAAGTCAATAACTCAAAGGAAAAAAAGGTGAGTTGGAGAGTTTACTGAGAGAGCTAGAGAGCTTGTTATATGTGCGTGGAGATGTCTAGCGTGTCTTGCATATAATAGTCTAATGCAATGTTGTATTATGTATCAAACGAATGAGGGGCTCATAAAAGAGGAGCTTCATCCAAGAATTGATACATCTCTAATACATAGAGTTCAGTCCACTTGACATATCCTTGATTGACACGTTGTGTGCATATTGTGTACACATTTTATGGATGTAATAGGTAATGGACTTATATGAAATATGTTGGGATTGATGTGCTGATCAGCTCAACACGCATTGCTTGTGCATGTTATGAACTGATACTAGATCATATGGGCCCGATCAAATTATCTCTTCAAGTCAAGTCAGCTCGGCCTGATCAATTAGCAATTTTGCTCCCCAACATTTTAGCACTTGATAGTTTCTGACTTGTGGTTGGTTATGGCCATATCAGTATTTTTTTATAATTTATATTTATGCATATACGTTATTTTATATTATATAATGTATAAATTAAAATTTATACATAATTATATAAATTATTATAATATTTTATAACCAATAATTTAAACCCGCCCATACCCTCAGGCCTAAAAGCTCGGCTCAATCCATAATCATCCGACTCTTACACTACACCTCCCATACACTTCTCAAAACCGTAGCTTAAAGCTCAGCGAAGAATTGTGAGTTGACAACACAACAAATGTCCTAAAACACAAACGGACGTGGCAACAAAAATAAATCAAACGAGACAATAACAAACTTGTAAGAAAATAAAATGAAGCTATGCCTCAGTTTGAAAGGAATATAAATACAAATTTATAGAGTGCAAAATGTTGTATTTTGTATATATTTATATTTATCCTATTTTCAAATTAAGCCTATAGAGAAAAATCAACTTAATTACGAGCGAAGGATCTAAAATAGATCGGATGGGGGACTCGAAAAGAGCAAAGAACCATGTTTGTGCCCTGTGAAACCAATTATGAGATTCTAAGTCAGTAATAAATTTATCCACCCCAGTGTGAGCCCCTTGTATTTTATTACTGACATGAAACTTTGCGATTAGTTCCACTTCCACAGGCAGCTGAACAGCCAAAGCGATCAACTAATCTGAATCCGAGTTGAGAGCTTTAGCTAAATGCTTTTGCTGTTCAGCGTGTTGTGGAATTATTGATAAGTTAAAATAATTCAAATTAACTGTTCAACGGGATGTGGAACCAATAATAAGATACCACGCCGGTATTTAAATATATGAGACCCGCATCATTATTACCACAGCCTGATGAATAACTAAAGTGTTCAGCTAAACTTTAAATACATAGAATCTTATCGGTGGTTCCACGGCCCACCAAACAGCAAGAGAGTTCAGCTAAACCTTGTTCGTCAAAACCCATCTCTGCATCCATTGCTGTTACAAAAAAAAAGTGTGCGCAGGTTGAAATAAGCAAGAATGCAAGATGAGAGTTTCAGATATATAAGAGTAAACAAGGCATGCAGGATATGAGAGAGAGAGCGAGCATTAATTCTGTTGAACCAGGGAACAGTTTTGGTTGGTGAAACGGTTGTTCATCTCTCTCCTCCCCTGGCTCCGGTTGACAGATTTCATTTGCTAAGCCTACAACTTCGGAAGTAGATTCAGAAGTTAATAGTTGAGTTTTGGTATAAGTTGCTTTCTTTTGAGATTCAGGGTGAAGAGGGGTATCTACGAGATGAACAGTCTTGATTTCTGTAGCAACTTGGTTCAATTATAGAATCCTCATGTGTCTTGCAATCCATAATACTACATATAGAAAATTTTGAGTTCAACATATCCGGAGAAAGAGGGAACAAAAATAAAGAACTGAATTGGTTTTCCTGGTCAAATTCTGGAGATAATGGAACAAACCCTCAAACTCATCTTCCACTTCGTCTCTTTAATCACCAAATCTGATTTTTCATCAATGATTCCGAAGTGCAAACCTTGGGTAATGGAACTCTGCATCTTTGTCTCCCTCTCTGGTCAGGGAAGAACCCAAACTTTCCACCAAGAGATATCATCTCCATATCAACAGAAACTGAACTGTTGAAATCTGCCATGGCTGTAGCTTTATCTCCTCTGATTTTTTGTCACCAGATCTTATTTTTCATCAACAATTCCGAATTGTAGAACTCGGGTAACCAAAACTCTACATCTTTTATCTAAGCTCCCTCTAATCAGTGGCAGAAGTTGCCTTAGAAGTGCCACAAAGCTACGAGCCTACGACGGAGATCGGGAGTCACTGTGGTCCGATTAAACTAAGGCTGCTAGGGTAAGGATCAGGAACAGAACTGGATCCCATAGGGTCTGTATTTTTTAGACCCAGAATCGAATTTCAGAATAATCGGGTCTGAACCGATTACAATAAACCTGCTATATATTCATATTTAATATATTAATATATTATACACCTCACAGCCCCATCCTACCATGTAATTGGAACATCTGTTATTATTCATGGGAGATGTTTTCAATAGGGATGTGACTGTGAGTTCCGTGCGAGGAGCAGATTCCAATTCCATTCCATTGTGTATTGGGAACATCTCCCATGAATAATAAGATGGGGCTGTGAAGTAGACTTGTTCATGGGCCGGGTAGTCTGACGGGGCAGCCCGGCCCAGCTTGGCTCCTGGATGGGCTTGAACACACATTTGAGCCCGTGGGCTTGACCTCGGGCCTAAAAGCCCGAGCCCAACTATGTTATGAGTCGGACTTGGGATTTGTTAAAAAAACTCAGCCCAACCCGACCTATAGGTTAAACTAAAAATCCATAATATCCTAGCCCCTCTTTTCATTCATCTCTTTCTTGACTAAGCCAGTTAGCCGAACCTTTCTTAATTTTCAGAGTGACTCACAACCTCACACTCTCAGGCAAACATAGAACCGGCGAACACTCACCAGCACAACCAGTAAACTCCGACAGACCGATGTGATCTCTCTCTCTCTCTCTCTCTCTCTCTCTCTCTCTCTCTCGTTCCTCTTCTTAGTTCTCACTTCTTCTCTCTCAAATCTTAGACGTGAACTTAGGCACTGGTGAGGCAACGAACACAGGCACCAGTGGTGACGATGAGTCTTCTCTCTCTCTCTCAGATGTGAACTAACTTCACTTTTCGCTGTCGCTCATCACAAATTCAGCACCGCTGAACACAGTCACCAACGATGACTCCTCTTTGCCATTTTGTTGTATTACATCAAGTGGCAAGTAACGGAGTGGAGAGAATAAATTTGTTAGGTGAAGAGTCTGGCCTGGGTTTGATCAAAACCCACTAGAAAAATTTCCATAATCAATATTTTCTATAGATCGAGCTTTGGGCTCGGGCCCGGGTTTTGGGCTTTTTATCAGGGTCAGGCTTAGGCCCAAATTGTAGGCCCGCTGGTCGGGCCGGGTTCAGGCTTGGGCTCAGGCCTAACAAAATCCTGTTTATGTAAAGTAAAAGCCCGGCCCGGCCCATGAACAGGTGTACTGTTAATTACACAGATCTGGACTCTAAAAGAAGTATGAATGGAAAACCGGATCTGCGGATAAGATCCGAACTCTGTGAATGGGTTGAAACGAGGGGGGTGTTTAAATGAAAATGTGACAGGAGTATTGACACCAGAAAAGGTGTTATTGGACACTCTGGTGTTGGGTATTACAGAGCCCGTTGCATAGAGCTGTGAGGGCAGCAAACCCGAGCTCCTTATTTGGTTGTTCAAGGGAAGCGTATGTAGATACAGTTTGACGAACCCGGAATCATGAAGCGAGTGTTTTCGAGTCCACATAAGCTAAAATCCCCCCGAATCACAGCTATTTTAGAGTAATGTTCTGCTAGTTCTAGCCTTTACCAACACTCAAGAGAGTCTAAATAGCTGGCACTCGGTGATTGCAGAACAACGACGTTAACAGCAAATTCCAAGCTCGATCTGAAACTATGGAGGCCATTAGATATTAAAGTATGAAACGCGATACCCGAGATAAAATAATACTCCGTCTGTCATGAAACCCACCAGATCACCACTTTGTGTTTGTGAAGCACTGAAGGCTGAACTGATCAAGAAGCATACCACTGGAAATTAATGTAAGCCAGAAATCGTTTCGGGAACCATTTTTCCTCGCAAATAACAACAATAAGGTAAAACGTCTAGAGACGAACTTCTGAGGAAATTGCAGCCTCTGAAAGCATCAGAGAAGTGATATCAAAATGTTACGTGTGGCTCCCAAGGCAAAATCTAATTGTGGGAGACAACACCTTGAAAAGTGAGCTGAGAAATAGAGGCCCCGCTTATAACAGACGAATCTTTGTTAAATGCATACGAAGCTGGCCCTGCATTTCTGTACTGTATCTTCCGATCCGACCACCACTTAGCACATAGAATTAGATGGCTTATGGTGGATTCTCCGATTCGGTTGATGCCAGGTCAGGGCATGATGGGCATCAGTCCCTTCACACCTAACTCTGCTACTATGCCATTAGCTGAATTCAATGACTCATTTAAAGGATTGTCGCCATTCGCCGTGGCTGGATTCAATGCCCACACAACCATACTTTCTCCGCAGAGATGAGGAGAAATCCCTTAAAAGCCCCAAGTTTTAGAAAATGGATCAACTCTAGCCACACTGTTCAGAAATTGCTTTAAACATCTTCAAATTTTATGACAATGGATAATTGTCGCTAACTGTTTCTGAAAAGATGGAAAAGATTATTTTATCCTTCATTCTATTTTAAATTTTCAAAATGGTATTTATAACCTATGAAAACCAAAAAACGGAAATTGATTGGAAGTCCGATTGTCTCATAACGTTGAGACCGTTGTCGGATATGTTTTAAGTCTTTTGCACAGATTATCTCCAACATAGACGGATAGACCATTTTCCCATCAGTAATTTTAGATGGTAATGAAACCAAAAATATGCAGTCGCTCCAATTTAATTTAATTTGAATGCAGTCATAGCAGCTACAAATCACTTCTCCGGTGATAATAAAATCGGTGAAGGTGGATCCGGTCTACAAGATAAGGGATTATAGATATAATAAAAAAAACTAGCTAGAATTCATCAAATATGTGAAATGTAATTAAATCAGAACAAAAACTAGCCTTTCATCAGTTTTCAAAACAATATTCTCTAGAAAAACATAAACATAATCAAATGCTATGACTTGCACTCTCGTCAACATCCTCATCCAGCTACCCTCTTCTCTTATCTATGTTCTCACTTACTCCCACATAAATCTCTAGCCTCTAGTTTTAGAGTTTACATATTTTAACAAAATCTTTAGCTGAGTTAATATTTAAGTAAATTTTAAATAATGAGGATAGAGATACTACATTTCCTAAAACTTAAGATATTTGAAGTAATTTTCCCTCAGGATGGTTGAACTGCCCACGTCCCCATCCGTGAAAACGACACCTAATACGACGCATTAGTGTTATCGACTTAGACTAGTTAGTGCCAGGCTGCCAGCTGCTACCTGCTAGTGACTCACTGATCCTAGACACTGCCCGTAGCATCAACACCGCTTCGTACCAAGTCTGTACAGTTTATGTCCTTCTGTGTACTTTTTAGTTTTTCACGCGGATGGTATCTCCTCTTGTGGCTGCACCGTCGGTATCTGCTGGTTCCCCGTTTTGCGGGATCCGTTGCTGGATCCTCGGTAAACCATACACCTTCGATTGTGTAATTCTGTAAAATATAAACCGTAATAATCTATGTGACGGAGATGCAGCTAAGGCTAAGCTTGGAATCAGTGTAAAACGTTTTAAACCCATTACATTTTACATCCAACCGTTAAAATGATTGTAAAATTTTATCGATGTAATATTTATATTGATAATTGATGATGTACGATCTCGTAGGTTCCTCTTGGATGATAGTTTGGACATCGATCTGTTTATGTGGTTAGTCGAACTATAAGAAAATACGATTAGAGGATTCGAGGTGTTTTATTCGAAGTGGGCATTTGATGCTTAAGTTAGCGAAGAATATAGTTGTGAGCTTGAAAATTTATGAGTAAGAGATTAGAGAGCTAAATCGCACATACTTTCTAAGGTTAGAGGTGAGCCCTTTATATAGGCGAGCAACCCTAGGCCTCACGAAGTGTATCCGAGATCTCCGGCCTATATTACCTGAAGTCCGTTTCGCACCCGAAGATGGACGTCGTGTGAACTAATAAGGCTTATTGAGTTCGTCCGATCGGGCGGGATAAAGATAAGGTTCGCAAACATGCAATATGATCCTGGAAAGGTCAAAGACAACTAGTTAGCTTCCCGAAGTGGGCTACATGGCACCTCAACAAGTTGGGACACCACGAGCTACTCGAACCTCCGTCTTGGTCGAGGTTCCCGAGATGCCCGAGTTGACCTAGCCAACAGGAGTGTTGGAATGTGCTGAGTTGTCATTTAATCATCAGGTCATTCCACGTGTCTGTGTGATAATAAGTCGGGCAAAATTATCTGCCATCAATAATCGATGTAAAGCTTTATATTTAATAGGTTTTACATCGATTATTGACGTAAAACTCCATTTCATCTAAACGAATACAAAACTAAACAAGAGTGGAGCTTTGCATCGATCATGATTACATTGGCCTTCCAAATGTAGACAAAATCGAACCGGTGTAAAGTTTTACACCATTTTTTATTTACACCAATTCCAAATGCAACAAGGATCCAATGCAACCAATAAATCCAAGTTGGTCACAGAATGCCCTTGTAATTACCCATACTCGAGATCGGCTTTGGTCAAGGCAAGCCCATACTTACATTGTCCCAAAAGCCTCTTATAACCTTGCATCGGGAATATCTCCTTATGAAATAAAGGAGACCAGATCTGCTCCTCACACCTAGTGCCTCGTAGGCACCTCACACGCACATCCTATCATGCATTGCGAACATCTCCCATACTTATTAATTATAATTCATGGAAGATGTTCCCAATGTACGGTGGATGTGCCTGTGAGGCACCCATTTGTGAGAAACAGATCCCATCATGAAATAAAGCACACGAGTAGAGAGATATTCACAATGCAAGGTTGTAAAGGCTGTTCGAACTGACTCCGGATCTCCTGCCCACGAGAACCCTGCCCCTCTATGGGCAGGAGATCCGGGCTCGTTCGAACGGGCGGTTACCCAACGGAAGCCGAACTCCCCATACCCACCCATAAGTCTAAACTCCAAAACATTAAAAAAAGCAGTGTAAGGAAACGCATCTCACATTCCCACAAGAAAACCAACCCTACAACTTCCGTTTTCTGCTCACCCGGCAAAAACATTTTACATAAAGGGGGAGGATCATAAACCTTTACAAGTAAAAGAAAAATAACAGAAGCATACTTCGAGATGGAAGTATTACTCCAAACCTCGCTACATACACCCAAGCACAAAACCTTAGTCTTCACCTATGGCTCGGTTTCTTGCCAAAATCAGCTTCCCTGGTCACAAGCTTAATCCCCCTCACCCACAGCTCAGCCATTTCGACCCCACCTTCACACACGAAATGCACCTCCTTATTCCTGCTTGTTACCACTCGAAACATTCCTGGCTCATCGGCATCACCTTTCCTTTGGCGATTCTTACGGAAGGCCAAACTCGGCCCCAACTCTGCTTCCACGCAGACCACATTCCTCCTACTCGACCTTCCCCAACTCAATACACCTGCACTTCCCACCATCCTCATCAATTTCTCATGTGGAGCTCCCTTGCCACCCTTGGTGTGTTTCTGCACATGAGCCCCGCATAACACAAGTGTCCGAGAAAGCTCATCCAATATCACACGCTCAGCGTCTCCGCCACCATTCTTTCGTGCAATTGAGAGAGCAGAGTCACCTCTTACATTCTTGATGTCACATCGAGCTCCACACGAGATCAACAATTGGCACATGCACCCATGGTCTTCTTTTGCGGCTAACATGAGTGGAGTGTAGCCATCCCCATCGGGAACGTTTACATCATATCCCCTGCTTGTTAGCAAGCGAACTGCATTTACGTCTCCACGGCGGGCTGCACAATGTAGGGCACAGAACCCGCCAGCCCCAAGGTTACCCTTTTCAAGGGCAAATTCAAGCATTACCTTCTCAAAGAGATCACGTTTCTGGTTCTGTTCAGATAGCGTCAGTGCTGTCTCACCAGACTTGTTACACAGTTTTACATCAGCTCCGGCATAAACAAGCGACCGGAAGGCATCCACGTGGCCTTCCATGGCGGCAACCATCACAGCAGAGAAACCATTGTCATCCTGAAAGTCTAAGCTGATATCTGACCAATTAATTACTGAGTTCAAGGCCGGAACATCCCCTGTTGCAGCTACAAAATGTAGAGGCGAGAACACGGATACATTGCTCGATCTAATAATCTTCCCAGCCGGAACTACATCTAGTAATGCACGCTGGAAACCGAGCGACCACCTGTTTGATCCAGCAATCGAACTTGCACACTGACCAACTAAGTTGACCAGGCCAAAGTCGGCACCAGCTGAAGCCAGTACTTTGAGACACTCTTCTTGCCTGTATCTTGCGCAAATCATTAAAGCTGTGTCGCCAGAACCTGTTTGGGAGTTGACGTTGCAGCCAGCTTCTATTAAGACCTGCACGATCTTGGGTAACCCAAGTCGTGCAGCGATGTGTATCGGACGGAACTCAGTCTTCCTGGTTGTTCGCACGGGAAACTCTATATCGGCGCCACATTCTAAGAGAACATCTAGTGCCCCTGCATTACCACAGAGGATGGCGTGATGAACGAGGGTCCTCCCAAAGTGGGGAGTGTTGGGAGAGTGGTGCTGAAGAAGCATGCGAAGGATAGAACCGCTGGATTCGAAGTACTCGACTGCGCACCAGGTGACAGCATACGGCTCCGCTAGTCCAGCCCCCACCCGGATTTCCTCGCCCGTATTGGTGTCCCAGGACCAGGCTCCTAATCGCACTTTGGTGTCCGTTCTGATGCCCGCCTTTTTTTTCCAGCGTGCAATAAGAAAATTCACTAAATCAGATTATATCACAAGTCTAAACAAAACAAATGATTTTCTTCAAATGGAACAACCGATCATATTTTAATTTTTAACATATTTTGTTTCAATTGAAAAAACGAACATAAATATATAATAGAAAATATAATAACATTGCAATACATGAATTAGGAGAATCAACCTTTATTCAAACAAAAGACTTGCCAAAAAATAGAATAAATTTAACTTTTAAAGTTTTAATACAACCAAACCGCATAAAATAACAATATCCGAAGAACCATTTATTTTTTTCCTTCATTTTAGCAACCAAAAGATATTAGAATGCAGATTGCTGACCCTAAAAAATATTATTTAGAGGATACTCTGGTCATTTAACCATCTGATATAGGCGTTATTATTTTCGAGCTTTAGAGGAGTTTTATGGAATTTTATGACACTGTCCAAATGAGTGATTTGGACGAAAATGTACGAACAATCATCAGACACGCCAATCCTGACAGACCACTCAATGCGTACCAAGTCCCAATGAGATCAAATCAGTTCATGTGAGGCTTGGGAATGTAGCCCGTTGAAGGGGAGTTTAATCTTTTCTCACAATGAGTGCTCAGACGGTGCTGTTAATTTTCTGCAGCAAATCGTCCAGCTACCAAAATCCAAATTCGCAAAATCGGAATATGGTTATTCTGCAATGCTGATCCAGTCCCCCCCTACTACTCGCCCTCCCCCTATAAATCACATCCTGCCCGTGAATTTAACATCGATTCTAGGTCAGATGCATTCCCCCTGATTGGGACTATAAAATTGATCTGGCTGATTGGTCATTCTCCCATTATTATTCAAAAAACACACCAGCCCAGCAGCCCCACCGGCTTGACACTCATGACGTGTACAAATACAATCACGAATAAACACATCAGCGACCGTACAATTATCAGAAATACAGCAATTGACGTGTTTATTCATGATTGGGCTACGTAGCCTGTTTTACACGTCATGTTTGTACCAGATCCGGAGCCAGCACCAGTTTCATTGGACTCAAAATCTTTTGCCTCGTTACAACAGAACACTGGTAGAATTACCTGTAGTAACAAACGAACGACGGATGTCTGTCTGCTGACGATGGCCGCCACAAGAGCGGTACAATCCACGTTAGTATGCAGCGAAGGCCTTGACGATTGTAACAGCACACGGTCGGTGGCATTCGCATCTACTCCACACTGCCATTTGCCCGAGAAAAAAAAAAGTAGAATTTTATTAAAACAATATCCTCAAAATAAAAGTTAAAATTAGAAAAAATAGATCTCTACCGGAGCTTAAAACAAAAAACAAAAAGGAGATCATTTAGGCATCTTTGGATAGAGCCCTAATCATCACACAAACGTGTCAAAACAGACAAGCTTCCCAAAACAAAAAATGCATAAAAAATGGAGAGACCCACCGAGGTGGGACGTGTGTAAAGATCTCGGGGCTTGAGCTGTTAATTATGCAAAGATAACATGTAACCCCGAAAGAGAGGCCCATCCCAGTTGGGGCAGTGCAAGCCACAGCTATCCACAAATATAAAACAGCAAAATTACACGTCTTACATGGCCAGAGGTTCTAAATGTACAAAATGGCCCTTAGATTAGGTACCCACATAGATGTTAGGTAAGCCCACATTCATGGGGCTGTATCCCCCTGTAGAGAATACGATTAAAAAACAAAACAAAAAAAAAAAGCCAATGCAGTGAATTATTCAATATTGAATCCAAAACAATGCACTGCAATACATCAAACTACTGGAATACATCAAGAATAACACATCAATTAGGTGAGTGGTAAAGACTAGTTGAATGTAAAAGCGGAAGTAACAATGATAGAACCGATGGTTCTGGAAGAAAGGATGGTTTACCTTCATGAGAGTGTCCACTACATCCACAAACCCTCTGCAGCATGCGATGACTAGCGCATGGACTGCAACAGAGGGCCGGATCAGATCTGAACGCATGAGAAGCTCAGCATGCCTTGCCCGTCCAAGGCAACTGGCTTCTAACAATGCCTCCTCACATGCCGGCTGCGATGCCCCAGCTTTGATCAAGATCTCCAAGATCTCAAGGTGGCCCTCCCTCACTGCCGCTGTTGTCGCATAGCCCCTAAATAGCTTTTGGTTCACATCGGCCCCCACACTCTGTAATGAAAAAATTCAAGTAGATGGTGAATACAAAACTTGCATCACAGACGATAGTTTGAATTCTGTCAACACTCAACAGTACAAGAGGAAAACTAGCATCATAAGATGATAGGTTGGATTACTGTTAAAGAGTACAAGAGGACATTTTCATGTACGACGAAAAGAGGAAGGAGTGATAGTGATTAGTGACGCAAGCATTGTGGCAAGGAGACGTCTTATTAAATACTAGTACTTGGATAGGATGTTGCCATTCACTTTAGAGGACATCAAATATTTGGTTGGCTCAGGTCAGAGATGATAGGAAATGGGGTTTTTGCACATCAGTGACGGCCTGATGGGATATTGCAATGCCAAAAGAGTTGGCCGATCACACATATATGCTTTGCAGCCATTGCCTAAAGTCTTGAACACTAATTTAAATATAGGTTACCCAATAACAAGGACAAACTTTTACGCGGCAAAGTAATATCAGGGTTCATATCACGATGTGGCAAAGTCTAATGAAAATAGTTAAAAAAGAAAATAAATAACATAATTTAATGATAGAAAATGGAGTAAAAAAGAAATAGCAAAGAACCAAGACATCCGTGCATGATTCACTATACATAGCTTTTTATTTTCTTTTATTTTTTAATCAAAAGATCAAGCTTGCAATTAGAAGCAAGACTGATGGTCCATTTTTTTTAAAAAAATCACAGATAACTTTAATCAAAACACTGAGTTAGCCACTGGAACATGTCTATGAAAAATGTCCAAAACAATGATCTCGATGCTCATGCTAGAGATGATCCTAGCCCCACCACCGACCCCCCAAAAACGGCAATTAGAAACTCTGGTGCTTCTGTATTGCACATAGAAACACATGATAGATCCACAATAAAACAAAATGGTATGTATCCCACTGGTGACGTATATTTTCCTGGATGCATATGTTATGAATCGAACAGCTGTTAGAGCAAAAGGTCACCCGAATCAGGAGATGCTGTCATATTATTATTAGATTGTTTTCTTACTGTTACAGTTCACTCTGCCATGTTCAACACACAGCTGTTCCCTGTTTGACCAATACGTCAAAAGCGTAAAGAGTTAAGACCATGAATCGTGTCAAACCACCACACTTAGGAAGTAGCAAACCACGACACTTCCTCAGCCAACCTCTCATTGCATTCTGGGTAGCTCTCACTTTCGGCAGGTAGCCTTCTCCATGATCCGAACTTCAGACTTGGTGATGGGCTTTGATACCATGGGTTACATGTTTCATCACTTTTTTTTTTAATCAAAGGTAACTTTGTAATCAAGAAGAAACAAACAGAAGCCTCTCTTGGCTTCAGTACATGTTTCATCACTATGCTATGCTAAAAGCCTTAAGACTGATGAAAGGCGTCAAGTCACGCATTTTAACATTTAGGACCACATTTTAACATTTAATACCATATCTGCAGCAATGTAGGCTGGATCTTGACGAGTACATTCCACATTTAAACAAGAAATGATTTAAAAGAAAGAGGAGGTAAAATACAAATTTAGAAAAATAAAGTTGTGATGTTAAGAAGTTATGGAGGCAATCACTTGAAATGGAACCTATTGGAGGTGGACCCCCAACGTTCATGGAAGAGACACGTGATAGTTAAAGAGGAACCCCCAAAGTTCTAATCGAGAGGACCCAATAGAAAACACTTTTGAATAATATTTTTAGAAGATTATGAAAATTAGATTGATGATTCCTTTACATTGGTAATTTAACTAGTTTTATCACCAAAATCTCGATGTAACTGATAAACACAAAATTTCAAGCATCAAGGCCAGTATCAGCATTCAGCAACGGAGTGTGTGGTGTGAGTATAATTAAGGAAATATTTGTGTGAACATACATAAAACTAAAACAACCAACTTTCTAGTCAAATACGAGCTAAAGAGAGATTAAAGAGGAAAGCGGAGAGCGAGACAGCGAGAGAGGGATTTATCTTAGAACTCAAGAGACATGATCGCCTGACAAATCTAAAATACAGGACGAGGAAACAAGGAAAAAAAAAGGAACAATAGAACCCCGACAACGAAAAAAAAGAAGGAATAAAGACCTTCAAAATGCAAATAAATTGTTCGTGGGAACTTAAACCTTAAGCTCAAAAAGTTTCCGTCGTTTTCAACTTTTAAAAGCAAAACAGGAGAATTAAGTACGCATGAAAACCTCCTACTTTTAGCAAATCTTGTCCCGGCAATTGAGTCCAAACATTCAAGCTTAATAGAAGATTGTAATATTTAAGTAGAAAAAACCTACCTTAATTCAAAATTTGAACAAATCACCATGTTTCAAAATTTCTGAATTCAAACAGAAAATGCTTTTCCGCGTGAAAAGTGAGCTGAAACCCCAACTAAAAAGGCCAAATGCGAAAAACCAAGGGAAGCACAGAAAGAACCCCAGAGAAATCCTAATTCCCGCAGAACATGCAGAAGTGAAAAATGAAATTCTGTCCAGAGAACAAATGTCAAAGAAAAATGCAGAGAAAAAAACAGGTAGCAAAGGAATGGAATGCTCCAACATCGCCAATGTCCTCTGCTTACAATACAAGTGATAAACGAACAGATGCAACGAGCTTGAGAGATGCGAATGGCTTACCAGTAGTTTCCGCACCAGTATCAGATTTCCAGCATGAACTGCGAGAAACAACGCCGTCACGTCAGTCTTGAACTCCTCGTACTCGATCCGAACTTCATCGGCGGATTCATCATGTAGTAGAACCTCCGTCTTCCGCGACTTGAGGCAAACGGCACCGATAAAGTTCACATCTACGTAAGAATCGGCGATGCATTCTAATGCTGACTTTAGATCTCCAGAGTGCGAGGCTTCAACTAGACGCTGAGAGACTTCTGTCTCGTAATCGACCGGAAAGACTTGCTTCCCAGCGAGAAAACCTCCACTGGAGTGACCGAAGACCGTCATTCTTTTGGAGATGGATTGACAAGTTTTCCGGCTAATCAAGCAGCAACTTCAGGCGCCGGAAGTCCAGAGAGCTGGCATGGATTCCCGCACTTTCTTGGCTATTCTGTGTATATCTGTCTTGCCCCTGTTTCCCGGTTTGGGAGTTCAGAGTTGAGGCTTGGGAGAGAAAGTGAGGAAAACTTGAAAGCAGTGAGCGCCAGCCAGGGGGAGGGAATGGCGTGCCTTTTATTGGTGATGTTTGACTATGGTTAAAAAATATTAACCCGGAGGGTTAGGGTTTTTCTTTTTTATCTTCTTCTCCATACACCATACTGAAATGGGGCCCACCAATCTGGAGTTTTTGTTATATGTATATACACTACCTGATTCAGTGATCCTGATCTGACTGACGAGAGGAAGAATTGTTAAAATTAAAATATACAGATAGACTACAGAAAAGCAGCGATGTGGTTAGTCTTTTTGACTGTGTGCTTCTGCAGTGTAGGGTAGAGTGTAACAGTCCTTGCAGAGCACATGCCAATCGAATCCATAACAGTATAACCCACTGGGTCCCATCATCCTTGTGAAAAAAGATTGAATCAGACGGCGACCAGTTTATCTATCTATCTATACAGCAAAATTTTAGGATTCGGAGTCCTCGCACCGCCCTCCTTAGGCTGTCCTACAAAGAGCTTTGGTTAAGGATTATAGCAAGTAGAAACACCATCATGCTTGTGGAGTGTCAATGCATATTATCAATCTCCCATAACAGAAGTCCCAATCAGACGGTCTAAATCACAAAACAGCAAGGCATAACAGTAGTTTCATTGTAATTGTGCAGACACCTGATGGACCGGTTGATTGATATCCAAAGAGAGTACCCACGTGCATCAAGCCCGTCAAAGGTTTTAAAGCGCTGGATGAGTGATATTGAAGCCAATCACCACTGGGTGGGTCCATGGAGGTGGGGATTGAGATGAGTCAAGATTTGACCGAAATATCTAACTTTTTCAACGGTGATAACTGTCGAAGAAAGAAAAAGCGAATGGTGGGTGATCAGAGAAAACCGAAAACGCTTTGGACAAGGTGGGCCAACTTTCGCAAGTCGCCACTCGCACGCAAGTGTTTTTTTATTTTACCTTTTTTTTGTTATTTAAAGAGGAATTTTCTTTCGAAGTGCGAGATGGGCTGGGGCCTCATCTGAGGGTCAGGATTCATCACGCTACACCCTTCTTAGTGTATTGTATCCCTTCCGCGAGGCAGTTGAGGCGGAACGAAGCCGGAGTCGCAGGCGAAATAGCTTGCGAGATAGGCCGTGGATATCGGGTCAGCTAGTCAACTCACACGAGTGGTGTACGGACATGTGGATATCGGGCTTCTATAATTTATATAATTACTTTATTAACCCCCGTTACAGTGTGATAGATTGTTGCCTCGTTCAAAGCAAAAAGAGAAGAAACACAGGTCCGGAATCTTGAAGTAATCGCTCGTCTTATTACGATTAATTTTGTTATAAAATAAGGGGTGATTAGTATTTGCTGTTACAATTATTATTTCTTTGAGACAAAGAGATGAATCCATGCATCTTAAAAGCATCACCGGCACTGTCAGCTCCGAACTTAGAGAAATAAAACAAGTAAATGCTAAGTATAAAGAAGACAACAGAGTAAGGGGTCAACAGTGTAATCCATTCAATATCTTAGACGGCAAGTCAAGACTCAATAAGAAGGGAAGGAGAGCAAATGATCCAAAGGGACGGAGTGACAAACTAGGGAGACGTCATTCGTCAACTCAAGACTCAAGAACTTATGTTACGTCCCAAAAGAATTTCTTACCAGTGAAACGTGGGCCGGCTAAAAATAAAATATCAGTTTTAGCCTTCTTTTCGATCTAACGGTTGACAGCTCGTCAAGGATGAACAATAGCAGAGAGGGTCGAATACGCAAACCCTAGGCCGAACCGCCGAAGTCCAGTAGTTTGTGTGACTTTCATGTGATGCGTGGAACATTGAAACTACCTCTCTGACTATCTTCCCTTCCTTTGCGTGGAGATATGAGGCCGTCTGATGAAGTTGGAATTACCGAACTTAACTGAATGACTTAATGCCCTACCTCTGCCTTTGATGAATGATGATGAATCCCTCTCCCAATCTCCCACCAACGACAAGAAGCCATGACTCGGCGTATTGGTGTGTACGTAGACCCTCTCAGCTTTAGGTCATTCTTCTTTGAAGCTGACACGCGTTTTTTTTTTTGTCTGCTCCAAGCAGTGCCCATTCTGTCAATCGAATATACAATCTTGGAAGGGCCAGGGTTCATTGCCCAAAACATCAGTTGCAGGGACACGTGTATGGCGTGAACCTTCTTAAGTACTTCGCCATGTGCCCAAGCCCAACTACAGCTCCATGACACATCTATGATATACTGCTATAAAAAAATGAGAATAACTATTCAATGTTTCCTATATATCAAAAAAAAAAAAAACACTATGTTCCTCGATTCTTCCTCGATTAAAATACCTTTTTTTTTCAACTTGACCCTTCTCTAATGTAAAGATAGAATAATAATTTTAATTAGTATTTTCAATATGCCATTGATTCAACCGGTTAAATGGTTCGAATCATCATCTATTCATGATTTTGGGTCCGATTTTACTAAGACCTGAGAATTGGTTAAAAATAGTTTAATCCAGGTTGTTGGACCATTGACCTCTTGATTCGATGAAAGAGTCACAGGTTATACATTAAATGTGCATCTAAATTTTTAGATATCATAATTTTTGCATTTTGATATTTAATTTAAAAGTTTTTTTTATTTTAAATAATTTTTTAAGATCTATGCATCCAAAGGGGCTATAGGTGTATCGTCCCACTATTTTCATTAAAAAAACGTTTTTACAAAAAATTCCACTTTTTTATATTTGTTACAAATAAAAAGGTTAAAGTGCATTAAAAATATAAATTAAATATAACATAATGCATATATTTCATGTAGGGGTGTCAATTGGACTGCATTTGATTTAGTCCAATGTGAATTCATTACAAATGGACCAGGTTCAATCCAATCCAATGAATATTTTGGACCATTTTGAACTGGGCCAATTCAATGTTTAGACCGCCTATTGACACCTATATTCTTATCTTCTATCAATGGACCAAATATTGACTCAATCCAACCCGATCTAATATAAATTCAGTAGATGGACCAGGTTCAATCCAATCCAACATTTTGCATAAAATGGATTAACCTATGATGTCATAAATAATAAAACATGAAAAAATGTAGAAAACAATTAAGCACGTCTATAATATTATATATTCATCATAATAAACAAAAATCTATGTGAAAAATAAGAATTATTTTTATTAATGATGAAAATGAAATACAAAGTTTAAAATCAACCAAAAAGAAAAACAAATTTTCTCTTTAGGTGATGACTAAGCTATTCAACTATCTAACTCAAATGGGTTAACCCTGGATTTCATAATTAAATAATAAAATTTTCAAAATAGATAGTGTGATAAATTAAAAATATATAGAAGTTTTCTAAAAAACATGGGGACATGCCTGAAAATATATAAGCATATTAGAAGATAAATGTGATAAATAAAAATTATTTTTATGAAAGATGGAAATAAACTACAAAATTAGGAAAAAAAAAGACAACATCCAACCTCTGACCCTACTAATTGGATTGGAAAGTTTAATTAAATCTGTGTTGTTGATCAAGTCATTGGTGTTTTTATACGCAATCAGTTTAGTTGTAAATAGCCCCAAATTTTTAGTTGGATGACAAGTAGACTTGTTCATGGGCTGGGTAGCTCGATGGCCTGGCCCGGCCTGGCCTGCACCCCGGTCGGGCTTGGTCATGTAATTAGGCCCGCGGGCCTAACACAGTAAGCCCGACTATGTTACGGGTCGGGCTCGGGATTTGTCAATAAAGCCCAGACCGAGCCTGGCCCGACCCGACTCAGCATTATATATTTTATAAAATACATAATATGTATTTTATATAATATATAAAATATATAAATAATGAAATATTTATTGAAATATATATTTATAATTTAATATATACATTTTTTATTTTTTTTCTTTATAATTTCTCTCTCACTCACTCTCTCTCTCTCTCTCTCTATTCAGCCACTTTAGCAGTAGTAACAACATGGGATAAATTTCGAGCTCGGGCCCAGGCCCGGGCTTCGGACTTTTTATGAGGGCCAGGCTTGGGCCCAAGTTGTAGGCTCGTTGTTCAGATCGGGCTCGGGCTCGGGCCTTAGAAAAATCTATTAATACAGAGTGAAAGCTTGGCCCGAGCCCAACCCATGAACAAGTATAATGACAAGTCAACTAATCCAATTAGTTGACATGACTAAGGGATTAAAAACACTGACAACTAAAAAAAAACAATGTTTTAAACATAAATCACATTTCCTTCTCAATAAAATAGGTCAACTTGTGATTTCATGAAATCATTGCCATCATCATCAAAGCCTTATCCCAATTATACCAGTCCGAATGAGTTGGAGACAAAATCATACACACCTAGTTGAACTACCTATCACATAGGGGTGGCAATGAGTCGAGCTTTTCACGAGCTGCTTGAGCTCGGCTCGTGAAAAGCTCGACTTGGCTCGATTTCAACCGAGATCAAGCCCAATTTAGTGGCTCCCCTCTTTAAACAACCCACCCCCCCCCCCCCAAAGCCCGCTGCCCCGCCCCCTTTATATATATATATAATAAAATATTATAATTATTAATTATTATAATTCTTAACTTTTTTAAATATAAAATAAAAATAAATAAATTTTGTTTTTATAAAATATTTTTTCTAAATATTTTTATAATAAAATATTTTTTTATTTTATTATAAACTTTTGACTCGAGCCGAGCTCAAGCTCAAGGTTCTGGCTCGAACCAAGCTCGAACTCGAGCTCGAACCTTGTAAACTAGTCTCGAGCCGAGCTCGATCCTGATACTATTCGGCTCGGCTCGGCTCAAATCCACCTCTACTATCACAGTTAAACACGCCAATACTCACTGCGGGCCCCAACTGGGACCCAGCTATACTGAACACTAGAGTGTTCAACCGTGATAGATAGTTCAGCCGGGTGTGAATGTTTTTGTCTCCAATTAATCCGCTCTCCGACCATATTGGGTTGACTACAAATAGGAGTGGATATGGGCCGTGATGAGCCAAATATTAAACTATTTGAACTCGGTTTGGATAAGAAAGGGCATAAGGCTTGAATTTGGGCTCAAGCTCATTTCGATCTAAAAATACTAGATCGAATTAGGCTCGACTCGAAAAAACTTATATGTTCAATCTCAATAGTAAATAAAAAAAAAAAAAAAAAACAACAACTCATATAAAAAATTTCTAATTGAAATACAAAATCAAAGGAGAAAAAAAGGAAACCCTTCAGAGCATGGGACATATTCGTTCCAGCTGCTTTGTAGATTGGGTGGAGCTCAATCCATTTGTCCTCCATATTTCCAACACATGAGCCCCGCTTTTCAAATAGGGTCCCATGGGCTATAATCTTTTAAAACCACGAATCTACCTGAAGCACCAAGCAAATCAGAAATACAAAAGCTGGTCCATGCAGATGATAACAAATTTACAATTGTTTTTTATGAAAACAAAAAAGGAAAGAACTGTTCTCCCTGCAAGAAGCTTGGTTGTTTTTAAATTGTTCAGGCGCCTCTACACTTGTATGTCGTCATCAACTCTTTTTGTCTCTGCAATTTACTTAAGGTGGCTTCCATGAATTTAAAACTGAGTTGGCTCTTTGTTACAGAGAAAGAATAAGAATTTCTCTTCGGACGATAATTGATCCATGTTCCCAACCCCACCATTCATGTTGCTTCTTGCTTGTATATTAGAGTCCCCGACTTTAAGCAAATATGATTTTATGTCATTTGGAATAATCTCCATGATTCTCTTTTCTCTTTTTAATCAGGTAGCCCACCTTTTAAGTCATAACCTTTTCTCTTTCTTCAGAGAATCAAGTGACAGCGATCCAAAACTTGGGAACAAATATATGAAGATTACAGCCATAAGTAACCAGGAATCGATTACAACCCACAATGGGCACTCAATCAATTCAAAAGTCTAATGTAATATATAAGGCTGCTCGAAGGCAGAATACGAACCACCAAGGATTTCAAATGGCATGGATTCCATTACCTTAGTTTGAATTTGTAATTTGTGGACATTAGATGAAGCATGGAATTTTAATTTAGTAAATTCCAAAAGCGGTTAAATCCCGCCAATTCATGCAAATTTGAAATCCATTCGGACTTTGGGAAGGTAGTAATTTCGAACACCCTCTCATAGCTAATTAGCTATAGATGTTATCTAAGATTTTATGTCTTGGATAAAATTCTTAAATCTCATAAACCAGAATAGATTTCTAATTCCATATCTGCAAATGTCAATACGTTGGGCCATCCTATTACCCCCTATCTCTTTCCGTGACTTCTGTCACGACAGAAGTTGGTATTCAGATTGGATCCAGACAGGCGAAGAGTAGTTGAAGTCGAAAACATGTTGACCCGTTGACCTCATGCTCCTAAAATATAAACCGGGAAAAAAATCATATAGAAGACTTTTTTAATAGTGAACCAAACTAGACTTTTTATGCACGTATGTGCCAGGAATATTCTTTAGGGTGGGCCAAGTTAAACAAAAAAAAAATGAAACAGGCAATAGAACAAATAGGATTTGGGGAAAATAGCTTAAGAATGTTTGGATTTATTACAGATTTTTAAAGATTTTTTTTTTTTATTTTGGACATTTTAGGAACTTAGAGAGTGATCTTTTACATTTTAGTTTAAGTTTTGAAGGGGGCTAAGGACCCACTTTATTATGTTTTTGACCCAGCCTATATTAAGTAACCATATAAATAACGGAGAAGTACACTACAGCCCACTGTAGAATTCTGAAATTACAGCCCCCTATAGTCTACTAGTAGCCCCCTTATAAACCGCATCCTGTCCGTGGATTTGGCATAAATCATGGTCATGATTCATCCCACCTGTACGGTGGGCCTAAAAATTCTGAGGTGGGCTGAACAGTCATTCTCCCTGTAAATAATGGTTTTAACAAAAAAGTTTGGGGGGCAAGGACCACACCAATATAATTGGCTCACCGCTCACCCCATGCCTGTATGTATATTCAAGATAGACCTGTTCATGGGCCGGGTAGCCCGATGGATCGGCCTATTGTTTTTCGAGCTTGGACAAACTTTCAAGCTTCTAGGCTCGGGCTTTCTCAAATAAACCCAGCCCAATACTATTATTATAATAAAAAAATACTTATGTTATATATAATTATAATATATATTTGTTTCTTAAATTATTAATAAATATTAATTTACTATTAGGAAATACAAATTAATTTATTAATTTATTAAATTATTACTAAATTAATATAATATTAGTTTGTAAAAATACATTGAAAATAAGACATTTTGTGTACAAATCAAGCTTCGGGCTTGGAATCAAGCTTTGGACTCAAGATCTAAGCCTGATGGTTGGACCGGACTCGGGCTTGGGCCTGCACATTTTCTGTTGATAAAGAGGCCCAGCCCATAAACAAGTCTATTCTTGCCAAAAACAGAGTCTGAAAACATCAAAGTTGTGTAAAAATATAGCAGTTGTTTACAAAACCAACCATCTTGTCGAACACTCCTAAAGACTTGGAATTACAACTATTGTCCATCGGACCTTATACCCTACTGCTGATTCCGGCCCTCCCATTAGGACACCCTGCTAAAACCAAGCTTGTTGGTTGTTGAATTGAAGATTTCGTCCAATGTGACCTCTAGCTTTATACTAGTTTGGATGCATAGTAGTGCCAAGCGTCAACTTTTTTTCTTGTCTTGAGCTTTGATGTGCCACGTAGGTGACCCTCTTTTAGGCTTTTACTGAAAGCCGAAAAGAACAAGTAGGCACGAGCGATAATATCAGCACTCAGCGGAGGGAGGTTGCGCTTGCGCCTCAAGAGACCTAACTGAACTGTTCGAGATGGATGACTCATGCATTAGTTCAATGCAGCTATTTGTTGCAATACCCAGTAAAACAGAGAGGACTCCTCGTTCGTTCTAAATTTAAAACACCTGATTTTTTGGGTTCGGTCGTGGCATGTCCATTCATCAAATGGCCCACGAAAAAAGCCACCTTCCCCGTACGCCCAAAACACACTGGAGGATTTGCTCTAAGAATGAATGCATTTAAAAAAGTTGAGACATGGCGAACTTCATTCTGTTTTTTATACAAAGACAACAGAAAAAAAATACACACAAGCATATTAGGAATTTTTGCTCGTCTGTTTTACACCGTTATACTTCGACCTGATACATCATACAACACCATGGGGATTTAACGTTCGTCCGTTGGGAATAAAATAATGAAACAAATGTCATGAGATAGTAATTAGAGAATAACTCACCGTCTGCTTTATCACTTGCTAGCCAAGGAAAAGGTCAAATACTTAAAGCTAAACTGCTAGGAATGCATGTTAACCTAGCTGCAGGCTGACTATTTGATTGAAGAAATCATCAAGGATAAAGGTGGAGTTACCCAGAAAAATCCAATATAAAAGCAGCAGTCTACAAGGATACGTAATTAAACTAAGCAACATCTTTATCAAGAATTCACTCTTCATCGTCACCTTTCGACTTCTTTTTCTTTTTTTTCTTCACTTCACTTGCACTCTGGATATCTTGATCTTCCGTGTCTACGTCTTTGCTCTTCTTCTTTTTCTTCTTCTTGGTTGTTCCTTCCTGATCTGAGTTGAACCCATTCACAGCACCTAAACTTTCAGGAGCCTGAACATGATCCTGCTCCTGTGCCAACTTACGTTTCTCCTTTTTCTTTTTCTTTTCTGTTCCTGGTGAAGCATCTCCATTTGTAACAGCCATAGCCTCATCCACCACCATAGGCTCACCATTCACAGCAGCTTCATCTTTAGATTTCTTCTTCTTGCTTTTCTTTAGAGAAACTTCACCATCTGCATTTTCTGTATTTGGCGCAGTATCCTCATCATCTGTGAATGCATTGCATAGAGAAGAAAACACAGTGAAAAAAGATCTGAAGAAAGAGAGATCACCCGGGCACCAAAAACAATTGCAACATAATTGATATATATATATATATATATATACATACACAATACTTTTTTCATAACAGATCATAAGTGCATTCAAAATCCTATGCAAACCATGGCTTACAACCAATTGGTGTGTGTATTAATTAATTAGCTTTCTGATATGCTCACCTTTGTTCTGAACACTTTCAATAGCTGCTTTCATCACATCAACATTCTTGCGAGGTGCAACCCCCTTGTCATAAAAGTCAAGTCGTTCCTCAACCTGTTCACGGAGCTTCTCTCCAAAAACAGTAGTGTTCATCTCTGTATTTACAAATATTTTATGGGTTATCCAAAAAACATAC
Source organism: Nelumbo nucifera (assembly GCF_000365185.1). Next base: position 4,745,922 of record NW_010729079.1, read on the forward strand.
TTCCACAGATAGTGGGAATGAAGCCATCATATCTGACATCATAGGAAATTTACCTGAGAAACAGTCAATGCGAGATGCAATAGAACATTTGTTGGCAAGATACCGAGCCATACGACCCTTATTTCTAGCAGATGCCCGGCCAATAAAAGACGAATGGAATATGAGGCCATACTTTGGTGTGTTCCCTCGTGTTTTTAATGCCCTGAAAACAATAGCAAAAACTTGAATTAAGGAAACTAGATTTAAGAAATAAAGTATTTGCAATTAATGTGATCAGATGACAAATGACTACAAATGGGTTCACTCTTTCTAATTGATCAATGGACATATAAGTTTCCTGAACGGGGATTTAATTCCATGGTGGTGGCAACATCTAAGAAACAAGAAAATTTATTTAAGAATGAATTCTTTTTTCAAGTCATAAACAATACATTCTTGAACATATAGAAGAAACTTCAAAGGTGTTCTGATCATTTCATTTGGCCTATTACAACATGAAGTGGCAAAAGAATACCGCCAAACTATGGGGGAAGTAATGCCTTTTGTTGGTAATTACTCCATTGCAATGATATGGACAAAGTATATCATACACTACTTTGTTTCCAAAAAGCAACAGAGAAATGGTACTCTTTTATTTCTAAAACCAACAGCTGACATTGCAGAGGATTAGTGGTATTCCAAATCATGAGATTCATGATTTGAATCGTATGATTCAAATCAAATCGGGGCTAAAACAATACAAATCATATATATATTGTACGATTTGTAAGCAAATCACTAGTGTAAATCGTAATTCATGATTCCTGGACGATTCATGCGATTAGAGTTTGAAAGCTTAAGATTAAGTTACCATTTAACCCTCTTCCTTTTAAAAGTTTCTCTTTTACATAGAGAGGCAGAATCGTCATTTTAGTTATAAAACATAGAATATCCACTTTGGTCGATCAACTTACCATTGAAGGAAAAGATTTCGGCGGGAGACTGGAAGAGAAGAAACCCTCCTCCATTGTTTCAGTGAAGCTCAAAATCTCCTCTACTTGTTTCAGTTGTTTGTGTTGAAAGGTAAGAGAATTTGTTTGTTTTTTTTTTCTTTCTTTCTTTCTTCTTCCTCCTCCTCTTCCTCCTTTCTTCTTGTCTTCTTGTCTTCTCCTTTATTTTAGTCAGTTTTTTGGCATGAAAATAGGGGCTACGCCCTATTTATTTCAATCGGTGTTTTGGCATAAAAACAGGGGCTCCGCCCCATTTGTTTCAATCATTTTTTGGCTTGAAAACAGGGGCTCCGTCCCATGTTTTTCATTCATTTTTGCATGAAAGCTAAGGATACCTAGTTTTGTTCTTTCTTTTTGAATAAAAACAGGGGCTCCACCCTATTACATTTTCCCCTTGTTTCATAATATTTTATCTTGATTTTTTTGCATAAAAACAGGGGCTCCGCACTTTTACTATTAACCCTCTTTCCATGCACAAACAGGGGCTTGTCCCGAATATTTTTACTTGTTTTCTTGCATGAAAATAGGGCTTTAGCCCTGATATATTCCCCTCACCCTTTTTCTAATCATAAAACAGGGGTTCACCCCCATTCTTCATTCTTTTTTACACATAAAATAAAACTGTATTATGCAAAAACAAAGGTGTATTCGCACTTTGTAGGTTAAAACAGGTTGCTTTCTATTGTGCAAAAATAGCTTCCTTTTTTTGCTAATGTTAAAATAGGTTCCATTCCATTATTTTCACTCTCAGTTTTTATGAAAAACAGGGATATATTCTATTTTTTCACTCTTTTCTAACATGAAAACAAGGTTCATTTGTTTCTTTCTTTCAATATTCTTATTAAAACAGTGGCTCCGCCCCATACACATGATATCTCTTTATACTCATTAATTTCAGAGAAATTAATTTCTTTAGTTGTATAACTTTCATTTGTAGGGTTTATCTCACTATTGTATAAATTGTATGGATAATTATTAATTGATGAATTGATATGCGTTGTTTGTTGCTTTGTTGAACACTTGACAGTTGAAAGTTAAAATTTAAAACAATAGAAACAAGAATCTATACTTGTAGATTATAGACTCTAGAAAACATTATGGTTCCTTTTAAAAAATTGTGGTTAATTCATATTTCATATCAAGATAATTAAATATATTACTTTTTATTGACACTAATGTAACTATAACTCTGTCATTACTATATGTTTATAAGATGTTTATGGGTTAGAAAGCTTGTGCAAAGACATTTTTTCTATTTTTTGAGAGATTTAGGTATATTTTAGAGTTTTTAACAGCTTTTGAAAAAATAAGAAAAAATCTTACGATTTACGATACAGCTCGATTCAAACACCTTTACGATTTTCGATACGATTGTGATTTTCAGAACATTGGGTATTACCATTGAGGCTTTTTTATTTCCACTAAAGCACTACCACTTTCTATTGGAAGTGAAGGTGCTGATAAAATACCTGAAGAGTGCCTTCTCAGCACCAAGAATTTGAAGAGTAGAAGCTGGGCATTTGGCCAAATTTGTGAGACTGCCAGCATGAGAAATCAAACGAGCCGCTACAACTTCACCAATTAGAGAAGCCAAATTTGGTGCAATGTCATTCATTTTAGTCACCAAATACTCATAAAGTTTCTTTCTATATTCAGAGAGGTCCATAACCCTCTGGGCGAATTGCTGGACATTAATCAAGTCAATTGGGGATAAATCTTGTCCTGCATAAATTAAAAACAAAATATGAATAAAAGATGAGAAATAGACTTGCCATATAAAATAATTTCATTATGTTTACCCATTGAAGCTTTTGCTGCTTCAACAATCTCTTTTGCCTTGTCTTCATCCCCAAGTATCTCAGCTAAGCCCGGGATTTTGTCCTCAGATAGTTCTGATTTGTCCTCCACATATTTTGCAACTTTGGCATAAAGATAGTTGTCATTGACAATCTTCACTAATTCAGGGAAATGCCATGAATACCACTCTCTGCAGGACAGCATCACAGTAAATTAATCATTTAAAGATAAAAAAATCAACTGCATCCTTTCTATACCAGAAACAACATATAAGCAGATAACAGACACAAGACCCATAAACCCTAATAATGGCAATTAACTATTTCAATGTCATCCAAATTTGATGCAAAGTTTATGGCCTTGAGTTTACTATGTGTTTTTTTTAAACGTAGCATAAAAAACATTCCAAAACTAGGCAATGTGAACAAGGAGAGGACAAATAAGATCTGATAGTGTTAGTGACAGAACCAAGCTACTGTTTGTGACATCATTTGAAGTATATTTAAGACTAAAGTTTACTTTAGACTACTACCAAACAAAAAAGGGCCACTAGAAAACAAAGATGGACAACAAACCTGACTCGCATAGAAAAGGAGTTGATATCTTTATCAAGAGTATCAAGGAGGAAGATTGCTTGAATAATCATATTGTCAACTCTGTTCACATTGAACTTAACCTTTGCCCTGCTGTAACTGTGCCCCAAACCAAGCTGAGCCTTTTCTAAGTCACCAGGCTGTATGAACAGAGGGCATCTAGAAATATCAGAAAGCTGAACAATTCAGAGAATATAATACCACCTACAATACAGCATCTGGAGAGAGTGACAGAGTGCATCACCTTAAGGTCCTTGATAAACCTGTCAAAATGCAATCGAACACCACGAAGAATCTCAAGCACAAACTCATTGCTCAGGCAAGGAATTTTAGTAACTTCTGAAATATGTGACCCAATCTTTGGCTCAGCAACTCCTAGTTTGAATTTGACCTGTTTACCTTCCTTAATTTTAGGGAGATTGAGTTCTAAAAAGTTCCTCAGCTCCTCGGTCATAAGTCCTGAAAACCATTATTAGACAAACCAGCAAAATGTCATAATTTTTCAATGTGAGTCAAGGTTATTAAAAATAGAGGGATAACGGGCAATGTACTCAAAAGTCAAAAGTGATATTGAATAAACAATTGGCTCATTAACAATCTAGTAGCACCAAATTTCCAAGCAACTAATTACCGAAAGTAGGGAAAAAAGCAACTAAGCATGTTGCCTTACCAAATAAAAACAACAATAACATCCGTTGAATCACAACAGCTAAATCAAAGAATAAATGAAGGAAATAGAAAACAGACCCATAACTTTTCGGTTTATTGTTTTTATTGCTGAGGTGGGCTAAATATCAGCTGTTTTAGAGCCACTGGAGACACACCACACTAAGATGCAATACACAAGAAGCAAAGGCTCCTGGACAATTAAACTTCAATGGATATGTAATTATATATTCAAAAAGCCTAGAAAATTCGCCAAAACAATATATTGATCATTGATCCCGAGCATGGGAGACTTTGAAACAACACACTTGTAGGTCCCAAGAAAACCAACTGCATTTAACACTGTAAAGCTCAGGTGAAGCATACAGATATCAATAAAACCATGTGACGTTCAACTAAAAGAACTTTACCAAAAACAAAATCTTTGACAACATGTAAAAAAATACAAGGCCACCAACTAAAACCAATAACAAGTAAAGAAATAGTAGCAAGCTCTGAACATGCATATCTAAAATTTACAAAATCTAGATAGCTCAAAGTTTCCACCTTCAGAAACAGCGTTGCATTGGTTTAGAGCGTCAAGTGCAGACTCGAATGGATAGAATGCTGCAAGCTTGACCACTTTCCCGAACCGATTTAGATCCACAACAGAACTCCGAACTGCTTCAGTGTTCTGTCCGATTTCATCGATGCCGTGTGCCAGAAAGAGGGCGTACCCAGAGGAAGATTCAAATAGTGCATACAACGCCATTGCGAAGAACAGATAGCAACCAGCGATTCCAGAGGGGTAGAAATAGGTGTTAAAAGTTGTCTTCCCCTGCTCTCCGGTTGTTTTAGGGTTTTGGAGGTAATGACATGCTCAGTCGTTTTACGAGGGGTTTAGGGTTTTTCTGAAGAGGATGTTATATGATATATCCTACTCTCGGTGTCTCCGTGCCTCGGGTACCATTCGTATTATTATATCGACCAGGACACCGAATTGAGAATTTGAGACCTGTTCACGGTCCGGGCGGTTCGGCCCATGAACATTTTACGCTACTTCGGGCTCGGGGCTTCGGGTCCATTCAAATTTTAATAAAAACAAACCCGAGCCCGGCCCATGAACTTTAAAAAATAAAAATTAAAGTCTTCAATCAAAATCTATGATTCAGCTGGTAATCAAGGCCTCGAGGGTCAAGAGATATTGGTGCATCATTCTGTGTTCAATGATTATTTATGAAGAAAATCCAGACGCGAAGAACAAACAAATATTTATCTTAGGTAAATCGCGACCACTATATCGGGCTCAATGACTTACCCCTGAACCTCAATTTTCACTTTGCGATAAATACCCCTCTTTTAGAGTTATGCTATTTAACTTCAAAAACGATTATTCAGCTATTTAATTTTTTTAATTCATAAATTATTTTTTTATTTATTTGAATAATTTATGGTTTGATTATTTTTCTAAATATAATAATGAAATCTTCTTGGTTTCTCCAATAAATCCTCACTAATTTCTATTTGGATTTAGTATTTAAATGAAAATGGTATAGAGGTTTATTTTTTATGGATATAAATTTAAGGTTTAGTTCGATTTTTATTAAGGGCAGTTTTTTTAAACTACTCTTATATTTAAATTAATTGATTAAGTATATCACTGCTGTTTGATTATTGTCTAATACTATCTCTACTGTTTTAGAAAATTACTGTTGCCGCTAAAATATTGATGAAAAGCCTGAAATGTCCGTTTTGCCCTTAAATGAAATCCGAAGCTCCCGTTCGTCTTACTCAGTTTGGTCTTCACTTCCAGCAGCAGCGGTTGGCGGTGCCCCCGCCATGAATCTCACCGTCAGGCGTTCATCCTGTAAGAGAAAAGCTAGAAGAGTTGGCCGTCGCTGACCGCTGGGTAGGATCATTAGGAACATCTCAGTCTGATCAGGATCATCTAGCCCCGCCATCAATCTCATCGTCAGACGACCACTACCTGTCTCCACAAAGAGATGGCCGCCGATCTATTTAAAATCAAATTAGGGGTATTCCCAACGGCACTTTGTACCCTACCTGTGTTCTCTCGATTTGCTCTGGCGCTCTGTACCCTCTCAATCTTGACACAGTGGAGCAGCAGTACTCCCTTCTCCCCTCTGACCTCTTTTTCTCTCACTCTATTGCTATGTACTCTCACTCTATTTCTCTCACTCTATTCCATCGAGGCCCCGCTATGATCTCAAACCATTCCCTTTTACCTTCTTCCATGCTTTCATCCACTGACCAAATTCTCTTCCACCACACCAATCCAGTGGTCTTTGATTGGTTCAAACCTAAATAGGGTATGTAGAAACGATACTTTCTCTTGCAAACACAACATCTGGTAAGTCTTCACCCAATTCACTCTTTTTGTTCTCGAAATCAGGAGTCTTCGTTGCCATTCGGTTGATAGATCGAACACATATGAAACAGACATACTTCAGAAGTTGTCGGGGAAAAGCAAGGAGAAGATCCATAACCAATCTTGGAACCCTTAAACCTATACTTCTTCTCTCTACATCTTCTTTGGTGTGAGGAAGAGAAGAGTGATGAAACATGAGAGAGAGAGAGACTGGAAGTGGAGGGGGCTATCCCCGTAGCTAGGTAAGGACCGAGCTGGCTCGGTTTGAGACTACTAAAAGGAAGAAGATTGTGAGGGTAAAAATGGGTCATAAAAAAGTTATATGTCACATGTGTACAAGTTTTGACGGAATATTAGCAGGTGCTAACGGTAAGAGTAGAGCTAGTCGATTGTTAGAAATAGTAGGGATATTTTAAGACTATTGGAATAGTAGGGGCAGAGTTAGTCAATTTCCTAAACCTTATTAACAAATTTGCTCTTTTATTAATTTATTGTAGAATGGAGTAGATAATTTTTACATTAAAAAAAAGAGACTAAAGAAACAAAATTGAGGTACTTTTGGGGTCGATTAGGGTTTGAGAGAAAAGGCAAGGGAAAGAGACTAAAGAAAAGTCTAGGTGGGTATTTTGATAATTTAATGCATTCCTTCATCTAACTTAATGGCCAAAGGGGTTTGTTGTAAATTGAAAGTTCACGAGGGGTAATCAACACAAACCCCTTGGTACAGGGGTGGGGGTCTTTATAATTTACCCTTTTCTTTATTTCATAAACATTTAAATGATACACCTTTTTAGGAGTGCTCACGGCTCAATTAATCGAACAGTGGGCTTATTTTTTAAACTGAGTTGGTACTATCAATTTATGGACAACCAGTAAATGAAACCAAATCAAAGCCGATCCATTAACTAATTTACCAGTTTGGTTAACCGTTAATTCGGTTTATCGGGTTTTCAAATGTTTATATTTGTAATGTATATTATAAAATATATAATAACAACTATAAATACATGCAAAATATTATATTATAAATATATAATACATATTTATTAATTTATAATATATAGATAATATAAAATATATAATATATAAAAATATATGTATACCGGTTGGTTTGATTAACTGCCATTTTTTATATTTGTTAACCGAAATCGAACTAACCGATTCGATTAATTGGAATTTTTAGTTTGATATCATCAAATTGGTTAGATTCGATTTTCGGTTTTTCTTGCTCACCCCTAAAAGCTTTACCTTATTTGTATTTGCTCAAATTTGGGGCAAGCAACTCCAACATCAATGTATAGACCAATGGCCCAAAACAATCCAATAAGATGGTATAGTTCAAATTTGCAAACCCAAGTGGTCAAGCCCAACTTATACTTAATCCGACACAAATTGGGTTATAAATTTTTTTTCCCTCTTTTGCAGCTATTCTTTTTATTCGAACTCTATAATTTACAAATATATATAATGCAAAACCATGAATACAGTATTTATAAACATTGTATTTGTACTGTACATATATTTTATTTGCACTGTTTTTCAATAATGCAAATACAAATATATTAAGTGCAAATACACATGTTTGAATTAGTTGTACAATGTAAATAAACTCTAAATGCATATAATGACAATGTGATCCGTTATTAACCCGGCTGGTCAAACTGTTCAACCCATTACGTGGCATGAAAAATGAAAATGTTTTTCAACCCCGGAAAAATACCAAAAAAAACATTGGCTTCGATATAAGAAAAAAACTGTTGATTCCAAAGGTTACACCAATGAATCACATTTATCTATGTGTTTAGTTTTGTGGGCGTTTTATGGATGGGTGTTTCTTGAAAAATTACTTTTATTAAAAAACGTCACTTTAAACATATATATTTTTTTGTTATTTGGTTGAGTGCTTCCAGTAACACTTCATGATGCCATCTGCCACCTCAATTTACAATAAATGTTTTTAATTTTTATTATTTGATTGGGGCATTTCAAGCAATACCCCATAAAACAATACAATGTGACATTGCTTATCTATATTGGAGCACCATCATGCTCATCTAATGGTCTAAAGTACTCATATATATTGATGGTGCGCAATCCGGCCGATCCTAACTGTCAACAACCTTGCCTCTGACTGGAGCAATAGAGGGCCTGAAACGGAGAAAAAAGCAGGGAATCTCCGGGGAGGAACCCGGTGAGATTACTCCGAAGCTCAAGTTAATATTCTCTCAAAGGCAAGATAAAACCAGATGGCGCAAAGTTCACATACCTTGTTCTTGGGGGGTAGAGAGCCTTTTATAACCACTTCACGCACTCACTCCTAAGCTTCAGTCGGGTCGGGTATGATTGCCTCTACTGGGGCAGAACCGCCACTGCTCTCTTTGTCGGAGCCGTCTCTGTAACTAGAGATGGCAGTGGCAGGTGGTGGTGGCAGGTGGTTGTTGAAGTGCGGCTGTCACGCGTTAGATCCCGAGTCAGTCAGGTGCGCCGCCCCTGGATACGGACTCCTTCGGTGTCAGGTATGGTACAATTGTTTGGTTCGGCGTCCTAGAGGCGAAGTGCTGGAGTGGTGTGCGAGGCGAAGTCTTGAGTTTGGATAGAGGTGAGGCCTGAACTGCCATGGGGCAGGCCAGTTCGGGTTGTTGCCATTTGTGTTCGTAAGGCTCGGGGCCTAAGGGAGAGCTCGGGCACCTTACGGGGAGTTCGGGCTCCTTGCAGGGAGTTCGGACTGTTGGTTCCTCCTTTCAGAGCTCGCGCCTTGGCGTGCTGTTGTGTCGAGCTGTTGCATTTGCCACGTGTTGAGTGGTTACAAGGTCGGGCCAAATCTTCCTTCATCAATTGTTCCCCACTACTCGCGCTAAGGGTCTTGCCCTGGCGCAGGGAGTTTATGAGGTGGCGGGTGGATTTTTCCCGTACTTTGAATTGGTTGACTGATAGCGTGAGATGCGCATCATCAGGATTTTTTCGGGTTTCTCGAGCGCCAAAAAGACAGGAAACGCGCCAATCTCCCTATAAATGCTGATAGACGTGACAGCGCGCGCTTTATTTTAAAATTCAAAAATCGCGCCGCTGGGAGACGTGACAGCGGGCGTCTTTTCAAATTTAAAATCGCGCCGCTACCGCCTTTAATGCGAGGAGACGTGCGCTGACGCTCTTTTCAGTTCCAAGAGACATGTGCCAGTCACGTCTCGGTCTCAAGAGATGTGCGGTCAGCGCGACTGCGGGCCGTTGGTTTGGCTTTGATCTGAACCGTTGATTCTCGGTTACTGTGGGTATAAATAGTGGGGGACCCCAGTCGTTGTCATTATCCTGCGTTTTGCTTCTTCAGCTCGCGTTCACATTCCCGTAGTCCGTTTGCTTTTTTCCGAGTGAGTACTTTCCTGGAATTCTTCTTCTCCTTTCGATGTCTAGCTCGGATAGCTCATACAGTTCTTCAAGGGGGTCGGATGCAAGTTCTACGAACCGAGTTGCATCCTCCGACAGTCCTAGTGAACCTGAGGTAGAACTCGAGGAAGAATTCGAACCCGTAAGTCGAGTCACCTCGGGTAGTTTGGCGTCCTCCTCTCGTCAAGGTCGGACGTTAGACAAGTTTGGGCCCTCGACCATGATGCCTGAGGGGTTTCACTCCCTTATTACCTAGTTCAACTTGCCTAGGGAGTACACCGACTTCATACCCTTGGGCAGTTTCCCTGGGGAACACGGTCCTGATGAGATCGTGATATTCCAGGAGCAACTCATTGCGGGGTTGCGCCTGCCTTTCCACCCCCTCATTGTCGAAGTTATGAACCACTTCGGCGTTACTGTCGGTCAGCTTCACCCGAACTCCATTTGTAACTTGGTGGGGACAATCTCCCTATTTTGCGAACAGGTCTTGCCTTTAGACCTGGAGATCTTCTCTTCCATTTTAATGCTTAAGAAACAAGCGGGTCCCCTTCCTGGGTGTAGGCGGGCGTATTACCTGTCTCCTCGCCCGGGTTTTAAGCTTTTACACGAACTTCCCAACAAGTTCCCGGCGTGGAAACGAGACTATTTCGGGGTGCAAACTGCATTGGGGTGGCCGTTCCAAACCGGGTGGGGGATGGCCGCCTCTGACGCCGGTGTTACGCTTGATAAGGAGACGGCGAAGGGCCTCCGGCAATGGGCACGGCTTGGGCTAAAATGCCATCATTATCTGATGGAGGCCAAGCTCATTGAGGCCGGTCTTAGTTCGGGTAGGTTCTTTACTCAAAGGTTTGTCTTTTCTTTTTCTCTGTTCTTTCGTTTTTTCCTGATGCCAAGCTCATTTTGCAGGTGTGATGGACTTAGAGAGGACTCGTGGTGGGCACCTGTTTCACGGCTTGAAGAGGAGGAAGCGAGTCTCCTAACGAACTCGTGCCGAGCTGCCCCAAGATGCGGAGCCCGAGGTACCAGACTACCCGTCAGTCGATCCGCCCAGGGAGCCCGAGATGGCCCCTCCGGTACATGAAGCGGCAGGGGCCCCTTATGCCGAGGCTACTTACACGGGGGCTCCCGCTTACTCTGAGTCTGCTTATACGCGAGCTGGGCCCTCAGACTCGGGAGCCCAAGGCGAGTTCAGGAGCGTGTTGTTGCCGAACCACGCTCTTCAGAAGAGTAGGGAGGCCATCTATCCTGAGGAGGTCGTGGCATGAACCGAGCTTCCTTTGAACCAGGTAACTTGTCGTGCTGCCACTCATGCCATGGTGGTAAGTCAGATTTCTTGTCAGGCTCTTTGCTTTTATCTTTCTTGCTGTCGTTCTTTTGATCATTTGTTCTTTCCTTTTGGTAGGTGAATTTTTCTATCCATGCCTTGGCGGCCCAAGTGGAAAGGAGCTCGAGGCAGACGCGAGCTGCCGAAGAGGCTTCCCGTGCTGCCGAGGCGGCTTCCCGAGCTGCTGAGGCGGCTGCTCGCGCAACACAGGCCAGGCAAGCGAGGTCTCAGAGAGATGCCGAGGCCATGAGAGTTGTGGTGAAGCATATGGCGGACCTGAGGCTGGATTTGCAGCATCAGGTTGAATACCTTCAAGAGGATATTAGGGAGATGACACAGATATTTTCTCAAGGCATTGAGGATGCCGAGAAGAAGGTCGTCGATGAATACATCGCCTCATCGCACTTTGATGACCTAATGGTGGACTCGTACAGAAGGGGATTTAAACTAAGCCGGTGGATGATCCGGAATATGTACCCCGAGCTCGATATTAGTGTCATATCCACTTCGCGCATTACTAAGGAGATGGCCGACGCCGCTGATGGTGAGCCGGATTCTGAGGGCGAGGCAGGACCTTCGGGTATCGTTGAAGTGCCTTCTGATGGTGAAGAAAGACCTCCGAGCCTGTGATTTTCTTTTGATTAAGTGTACACAGTATTATTATTATTATTTTTTTGTGAAAAGTACGCAAAGTATTTTGCAATGGAATGATTTTTCATTTGATTAAGTGTTGGTCGCTCTTTCCTCCGAACTGACCATATGCCGATGCCTCTATTAGTTCGTTGTCAGCACTTTGCCTGAGCCTTTGGTTGGCACTTTTTGCCTTTGCTTGCCTATGCCGAGGTTCTTTGTTAGCTCGGCATCCTAGCCCTAGGCTCTGGTAACGACTTTGTCCACTTCGCTTGGTGGTCTATAGGTAGTATCGCCTTAAGTTAATGACGTTCCACGCTTGGGGTACTTGTTTGCCCTCTAAGGTTTCGAGCTCGTATGCCCCCCCGAGTGTTCTCTTTACTCTGTAGGGCCCTTCCCAATTTGGTCCAAGTTTGCCCACGCCGGGTTCGGGTGCCATGATCTTACGGAAAACCAAGTCGCTGACGCGGAAGTTCTACTTCTTTACTCTGGCATTGTACTACCGAGCTACTTTTTGCTGGAAAGTTGCTGTCCGGATGTACGCGAGGTCTCTTACCTCGTCCAGTAGGTCGAGGTTGGTACGTAACTTGTCTCTGTTTGTCTGATTGTCATATGCTTCTAGTCGCAGTGTAGGTACTTCGATCTCCGCCGGGATTACCGCTTCAGTGCCATAAGTGAGGTTAAAGGGGGCCTCTCTCATGGCGGTTTTTTTCGTAGTTTGGTGAGCCCATAGAACACTTGGTAGCTCGTCCGCCCACAACCCTTTAGCTCGGTCTAGTCGCGCTTTCAGTCCGCAGAGGATAGCTCTGTTCATTACTTCTGTCTGACCATTTGTCTGCTGGTGTGCGACCGATGTGAAGTTCTGTCAAATTTCCATTTCTTGGCACCATTCCTATAACTTGATATCCTCGAACTGCTTGCCATTGTCGGAGATCAGTACCCGAGGTAACCCGGAGCGACATACTATGTTCTTCCAAAAGAAGTTCTGTACATTTCAGGCTGTAACTGTTGCCAAAGGTTTAACTTTTATCCACTTTGTGAAGTAATCTACCGCCGCCACTAGGAACTTCCTCCCACCTGTTGCTGGCGGGAATGGCCCCAGGAGGTCGATGCCCCATTGCGCAATGGGCCATGGACTGGTGAGGTACTTGAGGTCGGCGGCAGGCTGATAGTGGATATTGGCATGCTTCTGACACTTGTCGCATTTCTTGATGAGCACGACGGCCTCTGCCTTCATCGTTGACCAGTAGTACCCTTGTCAAAGTGCCTTTTGAGCGAGGGCACTGCCTCCCAAGTGTCCGCCGCACAGACCTTCATGAGTGTCGCGGAGTACGAGCTCGCTTCAGTAGAGCGCAAGCAACGCAGGTTGGGCAGCGTGTAGGACCGTCGGTACAGCCGTTCGTCTGTTATGGCGTATTTGGCTACCTGGCGCTGCACCCTCTTGGCTACATTGCGGTCCGCAGGGAGGGTTCCATCTAGCAAGAAGCTCGCGAGTGGGTCGATCCAGCTCGGCTCTGCTTCAAGGACGAGAGCGACCTCCTCTGAACCTCTTTTACTTTTCGGGGTGGTCTCATATCTAGGATGGCCTTTATCTCGTCCGGGTTGGCCTCAATACCGCGCCGGTTGACGATGAACACTAGGAACTTACTCGAGGTGACACCGAAGACACACTTGTTTGGGTTTAGTTTCATGCTAAATTGACGCAGGAATTGGAAGACAGAATCTAAGTCTTGTATTAATTCTTGTGAAAACTGCGTCTTGACGACCATGTCGTCTACATAACATTCTATTTTCGTGTCAATTAAGGGCCGAAACAGCTTGTTCACAAGTCTTTGGAAAGTCACCCCAGCATTCTTCAATTCGAAAGGCATGACCTTGTATCAGTACAGGCCGAACTCGGTTATGAAGCTGGTTTTATCCTCATCGGACTGATCTATCCTGATTTGGTTGTAGCCTGAGTAGGCGTCCAAGAAGCTTAGCAACTCATGTCCCGAGGTCGCGTCCACTAGGCGGTCAATTCTGGGGAAGGGGAAGCAGTCTTTCGGGCAAGCTCGGTTCAGGTCGGTGTAGTCGACGCACATGCGCCACTTGCCGTTTGCCTTTTTCACCAGCACTATGTTGGCTACCTATCTCGGGTAATGAACTTCCCTTATGAAGTCTGTTGCGAGGAGGTTTTCGACTTCTTCGTCAACCGCCCTCTAGCGCTTTGGGGCTAAGTTGCGTTTCTTCTATCTAATGGGTCTGACTACAGGGTCAGTATTAAGTTTGTGAGTTATAAGGCTGGGGTCAATTCTGGGCATATCGGAAGCGAACCTTGCAAAAATATCTAAATTTTGAAGTAAGAAACTCATCAGTTCGGTTCGTAGAGGTTCCTTGACAGAAGCACCGATCTGTAGCGTTCGAGCCGGGTCCGTAGCCGAAGTTGGAATTGCGACCGTTTCCTCTGTGGGCGAAGCTCATTCCTCGCCCTGCTCCGTGGGCCGCTCCAGTTCGAGGTCGTCAGCCGCCTTAGTTTTTTCCCTTCAGGGCGGCAACATAACACTTGCGGGACTCAAGCTGGTCGCTCCATGCTACCCCCACACTGAAGTCTGTAGGGAACTTCATTGCCAAATAGTAGGTGGAGACCACTGCTCGCAGGATATGCGTATTTGGCCGCCCTATTATGGCATTGTATGGGGTGGGGGTCACAACCACCAGGAAATCGTGGTTGAGTCTGACCGCACAAGGCCATGTGTCGACTTCCACAAGTACTGTTATTTTTCCGAGATGCCTGACTTCCTCTCCGTTGAAGCCCACCAGATGAGTGTTCGCGGGCTTCAACTCGCTTCTCTGCAACTGCAGCTGGTCAAATGCCGACTTGAAGAGGATGTCTGCCGAGCTGCCCGAATCCACAAGTACGCGCCTGACCTCGAAGTCGTTGATCCTTAGTTTAATGACAAGCGCGTCATCGTGGGGGTAGTGGACCCCTCGCGCATCGTCTTCCGTGAAGAAAATTGGTTCTTCAGTCTTCGGCCTCTTTGGAGGGTTCTGTTCTTCTCGGGCTGCTTCGCGAACCGACGTTCGGGCCGCTGCCGAAGTACAACCTACTACCACCGAACTTCCCACTATCACATGGATGGTTCCCCAAATTGGCCTCTCTTCCGGAGGCTGTCGTTGCAACAGTTCGTCTGGCCTGCTGCTGGATTCGGGGGCATCCCTTCCGTGCTCCCCTTGCTGACCTGCCTTATTGTTATTATTATTATTATGTTGTATAAAATTTCTCAAGTATCCGCGACGGATGAGTCCCTCTATCTCGTCCCGGAGATTATTACACTACTCGGTACTATGACCGTGATCTCTATGGAAACTACAGTACAAGTTTTTATTTCTCTCGTTTGGGTTCTCCTTTAGGCGAGGTGGCCATTTTACGTATGGGGTGCCTTTGATCGTCATCAAGATCTCAATCCGCCTCGTGTTTAACGGTGTGTAGTCCATCCGAACTGCTAAGGGAGCTCGGAACGGCTGGCTCGGCTTCGGCTCTTGGGCCGGGTTTTTTTTTTCTGTCGACTGGGTTGGAGGGCTCGCCTTCCCTCTTYCTTTTCTCGATCCCGCTTTCGGTCCTTTGGTTGATCTCTTCTTCTGTTCTCATGAACTTATCCGCGAGCTTGAGAAATTCGGCTACGGTCACGGGCTGGTTAGCTACCATGTGCCATTTGAACTCCTTGTGTGTTACTCCTCTCTTGGCCGCCGCGAGCTGCACCGCGGGGTCCAATCGCGGTATCTGCAAGCACGCATCATTGAACCACTTGATGTAGCCCCGGATGGACTCTCCTTCCCTTTGGACTACTCCAAATATGCTTTCCTCGGTTCTGGGGCATCGCTTGCTGGTAACAAAGTGTGCGGTGAAAACCTGCACGAACTGGGTCCAGCTTCTTATCGATCCGAGGGCCAGGTTCCTGTACCAAGTGCGGGCCACCCCCTGAAGGTGGTGGTGAAAGCCACACACATGCACGATTCGCTGGCCCTAGCTAGGTGCATTTGGGACTGGAAAGCATCGACGTGGTCGTTGGGGTCGAAGGACCCATCATACTTGTCCAAAGGTGGGAGTTTGAAGTCTCTGGGCATGGGGACCGCAAGGAGTTCTTATGCGAGGGGGGAAGGAACTGAGAGAATTGGGGCAACTTTTACCTCATTCGAGCTTGTCTCTTCTTTACCTCTGAGCTCAAGTAGGACACGGGTGGCAGTTCGGCAACTTCGCTGGCGTCTTCGTTGTTGAGTGCGCCTGGTACTTGCGCTGCTGGCCTCTGAGTTGCCGAGCTCGATGGGCCCGGACTGTTGGTAGTCTGCCGCCAGGACACTGAATTGATTCTCTGTCAGCGGGAGTTCAGACTTGGAGTGCCGAGATACTGACTTGGCGGGCGAGGTTCCCGACCCGACCCGCTGGCGAGTTGCGAGGCGGGGGTGATTTTTCTTTCCCCTCTGCCCAGGGATGAGGCCTCGCTCTTGTGGGGGTTCTGAAGTTGGGAGGATTCTCCTCGGTGATGGCGTCCACCCTGAGGGGAGGGCTTAACCGGGTTTGGAGCAGGGTGCCGAGGTGGAAGCAGTGGTTGGTTCAGAGGCAATTGGGGAACTGCTGCTGATAGTGATACTGAGAGATGTGGTGCAGTACTTGGTGCTGCTGGAGTTGATGTTGCTGGAATTGTTGCATTTGGGCTTGCATTGCCAGCATGCATTGCATCAGGTCGTCCAACTGGTTTTGGCTGGTCGCTAGGGGGACAACAATTGGCTCAGTAAAGGTTGTTTCGACAGGGAGAGGAAAGGGGACGTTCATGGCGGGATGGTTTATGGGCGCCATTGTTCGTGGCGCATTCAGGCTGGGTATCCCATCCACCGAAGGGGGATGGTGAACTGTCCGATGCACACCACGGGGACTTGAAGTTGTTCCCCGGTGGTGTTCATCTCCGTGCCACGTCCGGCATTGCTGGAAGAAGCCATGCGTGTTTGGGTTTTTGGAAAAAAGGAGGTTATGAGAGTTTTAGAGGGAGGCTTTTAGAAGCTTTCCCACAAACGGCGCCAATTGATGGTGCGCAATCCGGCCGGTCCTAGCTGTCAACGACCTTGCCTTTGACTAGAGCAATAGGGGGCCTGAAACGGAGAAGAAAGCGGGGAATCTTCGGGGAGGAACCCGGTGAGATTGCTCCGAAGCTCAAGTTAGTATTCTCTCAAAGGCAAGATAAAACCAGATGATGCAAAGTTCACATACCTTGTTCTTGGGGGGTAGTGAGCCTTTTATAACCACTTCGCGCACTCACTCCTAAGCTTATGTCGGGTCAAGTATGATTGCCTCTGCTGGGGTAGAACCGCCACTGCTCTCTTTGTCGGAGTCGTCTCTGTAACTGGAGATGGCGGTGGCAGGTGGCAGTGGCAGGTGGCCGTTGAAGTGTGGCTGTCACGCGTCAAATCTCGAGTCAGTCAGGTGCGTCGCCCCTGGGTACGGACTCCTTCGGTCAGGTATGGTACAGTTGTTCGGTTCGGCGTCCTGGAGGCGAAGTGCTGGAGTGGTGTGCGAGGTGAAGTCTTGAGTTCAGATAGAGGTGTGGCCTGAACTACCATGGGGTAGGCCAGTTTGGGTTGTTGCCCTTTGTGTTCGTAAGGCTCGGGGCCTAAGGGAGAGCTCGGGTTCCTTACGGGGAGTTCAGGCTCCTTGCCGGGAGTTCAGACCACTGGTTCCTCCTTTCGAAGCTCGCGCCTTGGCATGCTGTTGTGCCGAGCTGTTGCCTTTGCCACGTGTTGAGTGGTTACGAGGTCAGGCCAAATCTTCCTTCATCACATATATTTAATGGCTGAAATTGATGAGAGATTTTGTGGGCAAATCACATCAATTACTCATAACCAACATCTTAACATTGATTGCATGATAACATTGAATAGGGCAAGATGGATCCGCGATGCACTGGATCAATGAAACACCAAATCATTTCTTAGCCCTTCCATTTAAGATGCCATATCGACTGTAGGTAAGGATTGCATTTCAATAAACATCGGGCCGGTAGGAGAAATCGGAATTTAAAGTTTTCCCTAACAATTAATGCACATAAATCCAATTGTTTCTATTTTTTAACGTTTATTTGATAAACATTTAAACAAAACAGTGGTTTAATGTTCAATAAACACCAATGCCTAAGTGGCACTAATGTTGCCACATATTTCCAAAAGATACCAACAGAACCAAACACCCTATATGATTGCCAATTTATGATATTTATGGAATAATAGAAATATCTTAAACGGATTTATAATATTTTTATAATAACAATACTTTATATTGCTACCAAGGATGGGTTGAGGGCAACAATGTAATTATACTTTTGTAGATAAGGGCTAGCTGAGTCCGAGGGCTGATAGATTTGAGGGATTCAAGGTCCAACTTGAGCAAGATAACACATCAGAGGCCCTGGGTGTTATCTCAGGGGTGGAGACTCCGACATTCAAGTTAGTAAGTGCGTAACAAGGGGTCGGACAAGACCTAAGTAGAGAAGGCTTAGACGAGGTCACCAGCAAGTTGGGGAGCTTAGAATAGTAAAAGCCAAGATAGCTTACCTAGGGAGTGACGCTGCTTATTTATACTTGAACTCACCTGGAGGTTGTTAGCAATGGACGGGTAGGATGCAATCCGGTCCATGCCACGTATCACCATCCTGGGCCTGCCATGTGCGCCTACATCACTTTCCACCATAACCAAGCCGCTGGAGTTGCATTGCACCCTAATCAAAACCATTTTTTTTATTTTCTACTTCGTGGTTGATACTGCTTTTCAATCCAATCAAAACCCTCACGAGGCTTAATTCCGAGATTTTTTTTTTGGTAATAGGATTAATCCAAGCTTGAGTTCATATTTTTGGGCATTTCATTGCCTTTGCTTCCAAATATCCTCTCTAAGAGCCATAGAGGATGACTGTTCAGCCTATTCAGAATTCTTAGCCCCATCGTATAGGGGATGAATCTCGCCCATGGATCATTGCTAAATTCACGGGCAGGATGCGGTTTATAGGGAAGGGCTAATAATAGACTTTGGGGGGCTGTAATTTCAGATTTCTGCCGTGAAGTACAGTCTACTTCACCGAAAAACTTATTATCCCTTTCAACCAGCTTCCTTAGACGCTCTGTTCACACCATCGGAGAAGTCTTATCAAATCAGATAGAAGAACTCTCCGGCCTCATTTTCTCGAAAACTGTAAGTTTAAAGTTCCTCACTTTCTCTAAGACTTCGAAGTTCAATATTTTTTGTTTTAAGTTTGATTTTTGTGGTGTTGATAGGGAAACATGCTGGAGTTCACCCTATTCTCGCCATACTTCTAAATTAGGGCGAAAATGGAACCGGGGACCAAAACTCATCCCCCAGTTAACAGAGTTACGCATAGTTTGAAAAGGAGAAATTGGACTCAAAAGGGTGTCACTAATTTGAATTCTGGGATATTCACGCAATCACGCAGAGGCAAAAGCTTGTTTTCATTTCCCATGAATTGTTTGCCACTTTATGAAGTCCTAAGGAGTACATGAAATCTCCTCAAAGCAAAAATTGTGTGCACACTAAGGCAGCGTTTTATGTTCACGGGGAACTGACTCAAGATCAAGAGATGAATTTTTCTCAAAGGATAATGCTCTGCTCGCCGGGAGGGCTGAATGGGTAAGGACAATTTTTAGGACAAGTAATTAGGGATGGCAATTTTTACCATATCCTGTGGGTATTTGCCCCTATCCTCTCCGATGGGGTGGGTTTTTTTACTTGAAGGATGGGTTATGGAATTCTACAACCCTTACAGGTGGTACGAATAGGGTAAGGTGTTAGGCTAAACCCAATCATCCCGAACCTCATATTGCTGGAAAGCATATAAATTTTATGTGCTAAGTGTTAAATTTAATAATATTTTGAATTTTATATGACGGATAATTGATAGTTTATGTGTTTTCTACATATCTTAATCAAATAATTGGAAAATTTGTTGCTTATTTGTGTTATTTTACTTATTTATTGCTTATATTTTACAATAAATAATAGGAAATTATATGTAAAGTC
Organism: Nelumbo nucifera; assembly: GCF_000365185.1. Next base: position 4,765,726 of record NW_010729079.1, read on the forward strand.
TAAACCTAACCCGCCCCTACCCTTAATGTGAGGAGGGTAGGGTCGGAAGGGTTTTGCATATTCATATACGAAGAGGGTTTGGATTATCAAAATCAAACCTGTTTAGGGTTTGGGGAGGGCACCGGTTGGGATGTTTAGGAAGATAGGTAGGGTTTAGAATTTACAAAACCCTTCCCGAACCTGCCCCATTGACCAAACTGCTGATGTTCATTGCGTTTGAACTCTTTTATCAACTGAACTAATTTGAATGGCTTACTAGTTAGTAGTTATTAATTGCCAAGTACAAAAAACAAAGGCGATCCATTTAATTAAGGATGGTCCCACATTTGTTGTTTCATGGAAGTGAAGGTGTTTGGTTGTTCTCTTGCTACATCTTGTGGTGTCTATTTCTCAAAATCAGATTTGCTCCTCATAAAGCCCACCTCACACTAATCTCACATTACATTGTAGCCCTGGATTGAGAACATCTTCCCATGAATGGCAAAAATCAAGTATGAGAAATGTTCTTAATGCATGGCTGAAAGTGTTGTAAGATCAGTGTGAGGTGCTATATGTGAGGAGCAAATCTGGATTACTATTTTTCTCTTCTTCTTAATCTTATCTATGTATATTAATGAGAAACATTAAGCAATGCAGACTTCCTGGTACATACCATATTTTTGTGGAAAAAATCATGTGAAGGAATGAGAGATCCATCGTATGGACGCCCAAACCTCGCGGAATAAGGTGGGCGAATTTCAAAAAAATTTCTCTCCCTTCAACTGGGAATCGCATTCCCTATTTAGAAAATCATATTTTCAATGATCATTCTTGAACCATAAACTGAACCAGATCTGAAC